>MVAP01000106.1:0-56113 GCA_014825765.1 Cystofilobasidium macerans | reverse complement strand
GTAGTTCCCAAAAAAAAAAGAAATAGGATTGGAGGAAAAAAACTTTAGGGGACCATCCTCCCCCCCCCAGGGTTGGCGTTTTTTCCCCCCCCCCCCCCCCCCCAACGCGGGCGCATGCATGACATTGGTCTTTTACTTCAGAGCCGGTCATGGGTTCTGATGAACAGAGCTGTACATTCCCACTTGTTAGCTTCGTGAGCGCCATTGTAACACAAGCCGCTGAGATGCTTGCTCAATACCTTCGTATTCGACGCGCGCGTCGCACCAGAACCAGAGCCGAGCCGTTCCTGTCGCCCCGCCGACAACCGCCGGCCCGCCCTCTTCGAGCCACCTCTCCTGCTATCCTTCCCGGCGGCCGTGCCATCTTAGACCATCGCACAGCATGGTGGAGGACAAGTACATCGGACTATCGCTCGCCATCTGCGCATCCTGCGCCATCGGGTGCGACTGCCGTCTTCCGAGATCCCGTTTTCGCTCGCCGCACCAGCGGAGACCAAGGCAAGTACCTGAACTGACCCTCGTCGCACCCCGTCCGCCTGCAGGACGAGCTTCATTATCACCAAGAAGGTGAGACTCGGCTATCTTTAGCTTTTAGTGCGGGTGATGGGCTTGCCCAGGCGTCCTGTCGGCCACAAGCCGCCGCAGGCTGTTCGAACAGCCACAGCTCATCCTAGGTGGTCGGCAGCCGCCTTGGCTGAGCGACTAGCACGGTCTGGGGGACCTCATGGCGACCTCGCGCACGTCAGGTCAAGCAGTGGCTGACTTCCGTTTTTTCTGCCCTTCAAGGGACTCACAGCAGCAGCCGACGCCAGGGGAAGCTCCTCCAGTACGATCTCGCTCGGTCTCGCCGGCTCGGACGCGTCCACCGGTTCCTGACTCCCTGTTCCCTCACTCTTGCAGCTGACGAGCTAGCATATCTGAAAAATCCTCTATGGTGGGCAGGCATCACAACGCGTGCGTTCTTGTGACCGTGACCGGAAGGAGGTTTGCAAACCTGACCCCGTGCTGTCCCCCTCAACGGCTATCTAGTCGCGGTCGGCGAAGGTACGTCGCTCGCTGCCGGCACTGTTCCTGCCCGTCCGACAACGACTGATGGTACATCATCTTCGACGGCAGTCTTTAACTTCTCCGCCTATGCTGTGAGTCGCACTCGCTGTTGTCCCTGCACCCTTCTTTCTTGCAGCTAAATCGATCTCGTCCCGGTGTCAGTTCGCTCCGGCGATTCTCGTCACCCCCTTGGGCGCGCTGTCGGTCATCATCGGGTGCGTCCGACCCTTCTCTGCTCCTTTGCTCAAGCTCACGCTGGCTATGCCTTCGTTCTCTTTAAACAGAGCAGTCCTCGCGAGCATCTTCCTCAAGGAGCGGCTCGGCCGGCTCGGCATCTGCGGCTGCGCGCTGTGCCTCATCGGGTCGCTCGTGATCATCATGCGTGCGTTGCTCGCTCGCGTCTCAGCGAAGCCTGCCCTGACTTGCTCCGCCCGCGAAAGATGCTCCGGCGGACCCTGAGATTGAGACGATCGATCAGATCTGGAATTACGCCGTCCAGCCGAGTGAGTGCTGCGTGTGAGACCCATCGCCTGCAGGCCGTGATTGATGACGAGAACACCGGACAGCCTTCCTCTTTTATCTCGCTTCTGTTACCGTTTTCTCGCTGTTCATGATTTACCGCGTGATGCCGACGCACGGCAAAAAGAACCCAGTCGTCTATCTCTCGGTTTGTTCGGTCGTCGGCTCGATCAGCGTCATGGCGATTAAGGTGCGTGATGACGAGACTGGGTCTTCAGGAACTGTATTCGATCCTCTGGCTGATCGAATTCAAGCATCAATCCAGGGACTTGGCGTCGCCATCAAACTCACGTTCGCGGGCGACAATCAATTCACGCATCCGACGACATACCTCTTCGGCGCCGCCGTCGCTGGGTCTATCATGGTCCAGTGCGGCTCTTCTCGACCGACTATCGAACAAACTGCTCCCAAGCTAACCGTTTCCTCTCCTCCGCCGCCAGAATGAACTACTTCAATAAGGCACTCGAGACCTTTTCCACCAACGTCGTCAACCCGATCTACTACGTCTTCTTCTCGACGGCGACCATCTTTGCCTCGCTCATCCTTTTCCAGGGCATGGGCACGACCGACGCGGCCGACAGCGTCAGCCTCATCTGCGGCTTTCTCGTCATCTTTATGGGCGTTTACCTGCTCAACCTAAGCAGGGAGCCCGACGCCCCACACCACCGCGGCGGCCTCGAGGCCGGTCTGATGAGTGCGTTGGCCCGCGTCTATCGCTTCGACTGAACATATGCTGAACTTGCTTTTGCCATGCAGACCCTCGGCAGTCAATCGGCGGCCGCTATTCGACGGACGAGAATTACGACCACCTGCCACTCCAAGCCAGCACGGGCCGTCGATCGTCCCTCTTTCGTCAACAATCCGACTCGATTGTGCGTCTCTCTCGGTCGTGCCTCTTCTGGCTATCGCAGACTGATCCTTTTGCGCTTTTCAGTTTGACTCGTTCAACGAGGAATCGACAGCGCTCAACAATGTGCGCGAGGAGGAAGAGGAAGATGACGACGAGCCGGTCAAGCCGGCGCCGCGGACTTCCATCGGAGGCGGAGGTCTTGGCAGGGCGAACGGCGTTCCGCCGAGCCCGCGAAGATGAGCGTCTAAAAAATAAGAGCTTTCCGAGTGGTTGTTGTCAAGTCAATGAGATGAATCGGCAGCGCAATCCCTTAGCGCAGGCGTCTGTATCGTCAAGTGGCTCTTTTCGTCGCGGCCGAGATGATGTCAAGCCACTCGTCGACGGCTGGAAACGACTCAATCTGGGAGAGAATGGCATGATATTGCGGCCGTGGAAGGTCGTAACGAGCAGGCCGTGAGCGATCAACCGCGAACGAAGCGCAAGTGGCGGATCCTGCACGAGAACCGACCGCCCAACGTGCAGCCACTTGCACTCCGGGCTAAGCGCATCAGTCGGACTGAGACTTACATCACACTTCAGATGGGCGCAGACACTATCGATGAGGCCTGTCGAGGAAGGTTGAAAACTGTCGCAGGGACGGACGGACAAGATCAGAACGCAGGGACAATGGCTGAAGAACAACGTCGGGGATAAGCGCAGCCATTGGAACTTGGAGGACAACGCACGCTGGTCCTTCAGCACCTGGGCCATCATAGCGTGCTGCGATTCAATTGCGATCCGTGAGCTTGATCAGAGCAGAAGCGTCTCGTCAGCCAGACGCACTGATCTGACCACACGCCGAGAACATCTTACCCGTCCCGGACCGCTTTGGTCAGCGTGCCGCCATCCTCCTCTTCCCGTAAGACGATTCCAGACGCTTTAGCATTGTCCTGAGCGCTCGGGGCTGAAGGCTTGGTCGATGTGGGCCCACTGCGAGCGTGAGCCGAGGATGGTTGAAGCGCGTTCTCGGCCTGACCGAGCTTGGCCGTGAGGTCCGATAGCTGCGAGACGGTGAACTTTCGACCCTGCTTGGACGGTAGTGGGAAGGGCGGGTGGTCAGATCTGGATCAGGACTCCGGGCACCAGACAGTGAGGGCTGATGGGCGGACGCACCGAGATGAGCGACGAGCTGCTTAGCGTCTTAACCCAGTACCGCTCCCAGAGAAGGTCGAGCAGCTGGCCATCGAGGGAGCTCTTGAAGACGGACACCTTCAACGGGTAGTATTCGTTGGCATGGGCACCAAAGTCCTCGATCTTGTCAAGCGGCACGCTCTGGTGCGTCCCTGTGCCCGAAGGTGTGTGACCTTCGGGGTATGTCCGAAAGGCGCCGATATCAACCTTACCGGCCGAGACGGTCCGATTAGGATCAACAACGAGTGCGAGAAAGGGATCCTGCCACCGCTGGTTAGTCATTTGGGTCGAGACGTCGATGCCCGAGAGCCAGCAGCCGTAGCCCGGGTGCGCTGTATGCGGCAAATTAGAGGTTGAGCCGTCAGAGACAGGTCATCCAGATGTGAGCAAAGGTAGAGCGCACAATGATACCCTGCGAGCCGTCGAAAACAAGGGGATGTAACAAGGGTTCGTTCACGACGGTTAGCAATCGCTTTGTCCTAGGCAGCTTTTTGAGAATATCAGCTGACGCACAGCCGACAATATGCTCTGGACGGTCGACCTGGAGCGTCACACAGGACGTCAATATTGAAACTTGGACAGCGAAGCGGTCGACTCTTGAAGCATGAGCAACGCACGAGCTGGCTGCCGTCCCGATGGGCGATCATGTAACCATCAGCCTCCTGTGCAGCGTTTACGCGTGTTTCGGTGCCTTGAACAGGCAGCGCAAATGTATCCATGACGACAAAAGCCCGATTCAGGACCTTGCCCTGAAGGAGGCCCATGATTTCATAGATGCCGCCGGACCGGGCGTGGATGACCTGCCGAGCGAGGGAAGTTGGAGGGCGCGCGCGTCAAGCGCCGAGGCTCAAGCATCAGCTGAAGCGAACTCAGCATGAGAACAGTCGGACGAGAAGTGCATCGCAGGGAAGAGCTTACCATCTTTATGAGAGCAATAGCCGAGATCCGGACCTGAGCCGAGTGACCAATCAAGGGCGAAGTTGGCCAGCGAGGATCAGGTCATGCGGTTAGCTGCGGAGCAGGGTCGAGAGCCGGCTCGAGCGCGGACGATCTCGCCAACCGAAGCCGCCCAAACATCCCTTGCGGAGTAGACGGACCTCAGTAAAGTAGTCCGGGCTGTGGGTGGCAGATCGGTGAGCAAAATAGGTCGGATCATGGAGCAGGAGGACGACTACACACTCTCGCTTCCATGGCGCGTCGGCGTTGATGCGCTTCTGCTCAGCTGCGTCGTGGAGCAGGATCTCGTCCTGCGGGTCGAGCGGCCGGACGTCATTAAGGAGCTCGAACGTCTTGCGTGCAGCGTCGGCCATGACCGAGAGAGTTGCGACTGCCGTCGAGGAGGTAGAAAGGGGTGCCGTGTAGGTGGCTCGGCGTCGGCAGCCACGGGCGGACTCTTGAGCGCGGCGCAGCCTCGATGGGTGGCCCGAAGTCGGCGAGGTGCATGCCGCGTTCGTAGTAGTGTAAGGCCAACTGCCGGAGCTTCGATCTTTTGAGACTTCTAGACATGTCTGCTGCTTATGCTCTGCTGCATCTTTCGCCGCGACTGTCAGCAGCAGACATGCAAATTGTTGAACACGCCCACGAGTGACAGCCTTTAAAGTTGATTGCCGCCCTCGCCGACCATTGCAGGCTCGGCCTAGCCGACCGTGATAGCCAGGACAATACGCTCCCTTCGACCGCCCCACGTTCCTGTCGATCACGCTGATCCCCACTTCCGATCGCCGTCTCATGCCCGGCGGTGCCGGCACTTTCATGATCCTCATCCTTCATCGCCGGCTCGGGCGTCCTTTTCACCCCGTCGCACCTGCCCAGGCGACGCATGCTTGCTTCCCTTGCGAGAGACCGTCACTCGTCCCTCTCGAGTTGACCGCGTCCATTGATCGTGCCTCTCAAGGTCCGTCGGCCCGCACCTCGCCAACCGTGTTATATTGCTCGCTCATGCGGTGACCGTGAATTGCATGTGCTTCAACGACACCGCAACGAAGTCAGCTTCCTTTTGTCGCATGCCAGCATGTCCCGCCTACGCGTTCAGAGGGTCTCGTCGCATTTCGACAAGCGCCATGTCCTCCATCAAACACTCCAGAGTGTCGCACTGAACGCATATATTGGTTTCTCCAGGTCTTGCATCGGGTCAGCCACCCCAGTCCGAGCTTGTCCGGCGCGAACTCGTTGGGCTCTATATGATCGAGGTCGATCTAGTGTACCACTATCCACTTGGCCTTCCTGCCGCAACACCTGTGCAATTCCGTCAAGGCAGTCAAGACGTTGTCTCGGGGCACGCTCAATATGCTCGACTTCGCCAAACGTTTCAAGGCCAGCATCCTCATCTCGTCGACCTCAGGCGCGTTTCTTAACCCGATGTGGCGCGCTGTAGACCAGAGTGACAGAACTGCTGACCGCCCTTATTGGCGCTCATAACTGCAGAGGTTTGCGGTGACCCCGTGTTTCACCACGAGTCCAAGCATCACATAAGTGATGTCGAGGGCAGTCGTGTTGCCAAAGTAAATCGCCTCTGCCGCCCATCGCATCCTCCTCTTGCTCTGTGGCTGGAGTGACCCTCGTGCTTGCTACCTAAGAGACCCTCGCGTACAGCTTCATGCGTCAAGACAACATTGAGGTTTGCCTCACGCGCATCTTCAACTCGTTCGGCCCCCATTTGAATCCCTACGACCGCCACGTTCTCTCATAATTCACCATCCAGGCCCTTGAGGGCGAGGACATGACTGTGTTGCGTACTTCCTTTCTCTTGCAGTTGTAGCTTGCGTGCCTCCGGGACGGTGTCAGTCAAGAGGCTGATTCGTGCGTACTCCCGATCCTCCTCCAGATATAGTGACGGCAGACAGACCTGCTTGCCGCTCGTATCCAAAACGTTCATGGCCTCGTACACGGCCTCACCCTTCTCACGAGTGGCGATGAGTCGCGCCCGGTCAACGTTGGCAACGACGCCGATTCAAGCAGCCATAGATTCGCACAGAGCTTTCGTGAGGTCGTCGAGAGTCTCTCAAAGGACTAATGATTTCATGCAAAGCGCGTCACTATCCCCCGGCAGGAAGTCGATCGCTATCCTTTCTATCTGCTGCGAATCGTACACTGCCTGATTGTGCTGCTTGGTCTCGCACACGCCGATGGACGGCCTCATGTGGCGCCGCCCCGACACCTTCCAATCTGAAACGATACGTCTAACTGCCTCCATACTGTTCCCCGTATAATTTCTGAAACCCCACCCAGACTCCTGTCTATCGCGCTGCAAGCACTGCAGCCCCGTCACACGCACCAGATCGAGAGGTCAGAGCCGTCGAGCGATGTCAGGACGTGACGGCGCTGTTGACGTTAATCGACTGCAGCTCGCGCAGCTCCTGGTGGGGAATGAATCTCACCGATATATGAGCGGATCAGTCTGCGGGCTTATGCCAAAGCAATGAGTAACGCGCGCACCACGCATGCTTGAGCGCACGCCGGCTTCGACGTCGAGCGGAGCGTCCTCGAAGACAAATATTTGCGACATTCATGCCTGCTCGCCTCAGCGAGTCATCTCGTCCATTGTCATGGTCAGCGCTCCCCAGGCGAGCCTTGCGAATGGACGCATGGGTGGCCGAAACAATTGTCAAAAGTCGGGTTGCGCGTCGCGTCGCACCGCCTAGGGCGACGCGCCGATTACTCGACCATTCACCAGCGAACAGCGACCTCCTCCGCCGGGTTTGCACTTCCCGCCGCAATCATCCCTCTGAGCCCGTTTGCCACCATTCTTCATTCGCTCCGCCCGTCTCAAACGTCTGGTTCTTTAAACTTCTCCGTTCGGCAATTCGACGTCAGGGTGAAGCTCACCGAGGAACCATTTGCGTCTTATCCTCCAGCAGCTGCTCTGCTTTCGTGCAGCCCAAGTCCGGTCACACGATGGCCTTCAGTCCCGGCACCTCAAACATGTCCTCTCGAGGCGCGCGCCGGAAGCTTCTCACCGCTCTGACCGTCGTCGTTCTCGTTGGCCTCTGCTTGTCTCTTGGTCGCTCACCGGCCGAACAGCCCGCAGCTGAGCTACAGAAGGCCGCTATCGGCGGGCCCGCAGCTCATTTAGCACTTGCACCGGGCCAACCGCCGGGCGTGCATTTTCGAGGTCGGTCGATACGGTTGTGCTCAGCCGTGACAATGGGCAACTGAGCCAATGTCCGCTGCATCCCACTGTCAGACAGCCTGCGATCCGATAAGCGCTACCTCACTTCCTTCCCCATCTGGGGCTTCAACAACGAGATCATCAACGCCTTCAATTTGCTCCACTTAGCCTTCCTGCTCCAACAGCCGCCTTACCCGTTGCCACATGTCGTCATCCTTCCGCCAGTCACGCCACACAACGGTCACCTCGACGCTGAAGGCAAGAACGTCCCGACGTATCCTCTTGGCCGCATCTTCGACCTGCCTGCGTTTGAGAACGCAACAGGGATCGCCGTTGTGGAGTGGCTCAACGTCAAAAACCTCGAAACCGGCCCATCGACGCCAGAGAAGATCGCCTGCTGGTCGCCCTGGTGGAATCAGGTTAGCAGCGCGCCCGCCCGCAGAGTTTCCGAGGCTTCCTGCTGATGTCCACTGTCTCAACATCAAGTATGGCAATCCGCTCCAAGAGGGGCTGCGCCTCGGCCTTGGTACGTCTGTCGCGCACAAGGCAATCATTCGACCGGCAGGGACTGAATTTGGGCCGCCATGGCAATCCTTTAGAAAGCGTCTCCACCCCGATGCCGCCCTCCGTCATGACCCCTTTCAAGCCGAAGGGGTGGCCTCATCACGTCCATCTGCCAAACGTGGCCGGTCTGCTTAACCCTCCAGACAATCCCGCCCGGCGCGAGTTTCTGAGCGGCGCCTCGGGTGAGGCCGACCGACTGCCGGAGCTTTTGGGCAAGGCTAAGGGTAGTTGGAAAGGCCGCTGGGGATCTGAAGCCACCGGCTGGCGCGAGCCCGAAGGTCTTGAGGAAGGCTCGCTTGTCTGCCTCGACAACATGTACTTTTCGACCGAGCGCGGCGAGGAAGTCCGCGACTTGTACGAGGGTCTAGCTGGCCTCGACTATGGGCCCTGGGCAGCCATCGGCCGACACCTTCGATGGCACCCTGGGCTTGAGGCCGCCGCGAAAGACATCCTGCGCACCGTTCTCGACCTTCCGGAGCGAACAAGCCTGCCGCCCATCTTCACAATGCACATCCGGCGAACCGACTTCTTACCAATGTGCGGCGGAAGAGAGTCTTGGTGCGGCTCACATTCTTGATGCCTCGCCCGAGCCCATCTCAAATGCTGATCAGATCGGTCTCGGTTCCGCCGAAGCCTCGCCGTCGTCGACTATGAGCGGGTTTTGCAGAAACTCCAGGAGCAACTTGCTCTTGAGGGCTTTGCCGATATGGAGAGTTGGCCGGTCATCGTCACTACAGACGAGTCGGATCTTACGTGCGTTGACGATGACAGTACGTGAATCTCATATTGTCCTAGCTGACTTTGATGCGGTGCTGGCCTCAGCTATCTCGCGGACATCGAATCTCGTGGATGGCATCTAGTCGACCACGTCGCGCTCGAAACTAAGGAGGCCTTGGGAGATTGGGGACCGACACTTGTTGACGTCGTCTTGCTCTCGCTTGGCAAGGGCTTTGTTGGTGCGTCCCCTAATCTCGTATCCCTCGCTCGCCTATGCCTGACCCACACTACTCACGTGAACGAGCGGACGATGCAGGCACAGCAGGAAGTACGATGAGTATTCTTTCGGCAAGGAGAGTCCAGGACTGGAACAATGGCGTCTTTTCGCTTATGTCTATCTAGAGGCCATGATTATGTGCATTGGACCGCTCGCACACTGTTGCTCGCCCCCCAACTCCTTCTTACCGTAGCCCCCCTCCTCCTTAACTGTTTCCCGCTATTCCCTCCCTTCCACCATTCGCCTTCCTCCCCATCCCTCCCGTTATCGCGCGCGTTAGGTGTCCCTGACCGGCGTTCTCTATACTTTCCCACCGGTTCTCTGCCCCGGCTCCAGGACGAGGGGTGGGAGTGGCTCTGCGTCATGTCGAAGCAAGCGTTTGCGACACTCTGACAGTTTCGTCAGAGTTGTATTAGAAGTGAGGCTGAAGGTCACGCGGTCCGAGTCACTTTGTAGCTCCCTCTCTCAGAGCGTGTCAGCGTCGACCTAGCCCACAACGATCCCTGCGCGGGACGATGGCTGCTGACCGGCGCCAGCTCTAACATCGCATCGTCCCTTCCATCCATCGGCAAAAGGTGAGATGAAGACGGGGTGGCCGGCGGCGCACAAATATGCCAGAAATTGACCCGCCCCACCTTCTACTCGATTCGACTGTTGAAGCACCAGACTTGCCGATCGCTTGCCCAAAGCGCGAACCGGGCACCCCCATCGGACACCCCTCGACCCGGACCACCAGAAACCGATACTACTGACCACCATTGATGGCTGCCACTCAAGCTCGGGTCGATCGAATGCGCGAGACTGAGCCAGGCGGCTTGCGCCTGGTCAGCGGACGGCATGTCCTGTGCTTCAGCCAGCCAGCAAGTGAAACAGGTTTCCCTCCCACATCTGCCGGCGATGAAAGGATCAGTACTTCCTGCTGTCATCAATGTTGGGATGCAGCGGCGGACGGACAAGAGTTTCGAAGTTAGCGAGCGTCAGGCCCGTCTTGCCCGTCGTGCTCGAGTAGAGTTGCACCATCTCCTTGACCTGCCGTCACAAGTGAAAGGGATCGTCAGCCGAGCGGTGATGCGACCCTTGCACACAAGGCAGTAGCGCCGTACAAGGTCCATCGAGATCTGTGTCTCCTTCAAGTCTTTGACAGCGGCTGCGACCATGCCGACTGTTAGGATGCTCTCGTCAACAGCAGGCCTGGCGCTCGACGGGAAGAAAAGCGCGAAGGCTTCGCGTGCGACCCGCTTCTCGCTCCGCGACAGCTCTGGCCGGCCACTCGAGGTGTCGAGTAAGCCTCGCGAGGCCTTACTACGCTTTGCAGCATTAGCCGTCTTGCGGCCAGTGCGCTCGATCTGGTCCGAGACGGATTGCTGAAAGCCGTCCGCGTCGCTGTTTGCATCGTCCGAGTCGTCCGGCGGTAGCGAGGGTACAGGCGAAAGCCGAGCGGCGGAGCGAATTGTCTGTCTCGTACGCCGCTGAGCTGGCTTGTTGATATCGGCCCCAACGTCATCTGCATCGTCGCAATACTCGTCATCGTCTGGCTCGGTCAGGCTCGAACTCCGATGATCGTCTGAGTCGGCAAATTGGCTCTCTGCCTCGTCCTCACCAGCCCGAGAGGCGAGGAGGACGGCGCAGACGCTCATCCAGTCTTGGCGGCTGACGCCTCGGCGACTGTCTCGGCCGTCACTCCTGACTTCCGCTTCATCGTCGCTATCCTTGTCGGCCCAGCCCTCGGCCGACTGGCGTAAGAATTCGAGCACCTCTGGATCCGAGGGAGGAAGGCCTGCAAGCCGAAGCGCCGCCGACACGAGGGAGAGTGGTAGGTGGGTCCTCGTCCTTGGCGTCGGCTCGTCCGCTGCGTCATCAATTGCCTCGAAGTCTGCATTGCTAGATGGGGAGTCTACGATGAAGCCGCCAACAACAGCCTCATTGTCCGCTGAAATGAAGCCGCCACCGCTGCCGCCGCCATCCATATCGTTGTCCTCGACGACGAAACCGCCACCCACGCCGTGCACGTCGTCGTCAGCCGTGAGGAAGCCGCCGCCAGTCCCGTCAGCCTCGACCGGGAGGAAGCCGCCTCCGCCCTCGGACGCCGATGGCGACTCGACAACGCCCACCTTGCGGCGCTTCTTCATCCGAGGCGCCGAAGGAGATGCAGGCATAGAAACGGGTCGCTGACCGGCCTTCTCGAAAGCGCGGAGCAGGCGGTCGCGCTGGGCTTGTGTGAGAGCAGCAACTTCGGGCTCATCCATCGCGACGTCGACTGGGGCATGGGCACGACGGCGGGGTGGCTGCGGAAGCCCGCCGGCGTCATCAGCAAGGCATTTGCAGGCGTCGTGACAGCTCAAAGGTAAACACGAACCATAATTACAGGATCGGCTGCCTCATAAAAGCTGCGTGCCCGTCTGTGGCTTTTGGGAGGCGGTTGGCGCTAGACCTCCTTGAGACAGCCTGGCGCGGCGGTCGAGTGTTGGCGTAACACACGCGTGACACACGCCCGACTCTCAGATGAAAGTGGCTTTGAATCGTTGCCAGTACCCTGAACAGCCTGACTTCTGAGCGGCATACCCTCTCAGGCGGCGGCCAGGACAACCTTCGGCACCGGCATGACACATCGACCGATCACTGCCAATCATTCGCGGGACTTTCGCCTAACGTCCTCAACGGGCGGCCAGCGGTCGACCGGCAGCTTCCTACTCCGCGGCGGCCGCTCTCTTAATCGACGGAGGAACAGGCTTGTACTTACCTTGATCGTCCTCTTCGTCCTCAGCTGGTCGGTGTCCAGGCTCGATCTTGGTTTTTTAGCACGAACAAGGTCCAGCTCTGCCTCGGCTGTGCCGTCCCATCCGTTGGTTGTTGCCGACAAGCATGGACGACATCCGGCTGGATCCTCGGTCGGAAAGACAACTCTGCCATTGGCAGCCGACGACGATGAAGAAGAGCAGGTCCACCCTATCATCGGTCTCATGCAAGCGGCCGAGGAACGGTGAGTCGTCATCCTGCTGTCGTCTCGAGGCTTATGAGCTAGTCTAGACAGTACGTTTGATCGCTGAGCGTGATTGTTGCCTCAGCTGGCTGCGCCGTCTCGAGCGCCAGAGTAAGACGCTCGAACAGGCCGTGACCGAATATCGCAGGGTGAGTCGAACCACAACAGCTTTGACATCGACGACTTATGATCAAACCTGACGTCTCCTCTTCTCAATCTGTGCAGCGCTACGACCGTGCGCCGCCGGCCGGCTTCGACGACTGGTTCCGATGGGCGCGCGCCAACGATGTCGTCTTCGTAGACGAGTACGACCGCCTCGAAATCTCAATAGCCGCCTTCGGCGGCCTGACCCCGTCCGCCATTCGAGATTCTGTCGCTCAATTTGAGAAGGAGCATCCGGATGTTGATGGATCAACGCGAATATTCCAGATTCGTTTCGAGGGCGGCCGATGCCAAGGTCGGGGCATGGACGCGTGGGACAAGAGTATCAGTCCTCATCGGAGTGGGCAAGAGTTTTGCGAAGTGCGTCTCGATGCGTTCGACGAGCGGGTGCCTCCCTTTCACTTGATGGACTGACAAGGCCCATCCTTCTTGTGATCGAGCAGGGCATCAAAGAGGTGGAGCATCTGATTCCAGACGTGCCCGACTTCCTGTACACGTCGTTCGACTGGGGCCACGTAACTGTCTCACACCGTGAGCAGGAACGCCTAAGGGCAGCAGCCGCATCCAATCGAGGGCAGCCAGCCGAGGATGTGGCGGGCGACCACACATTATCCTCGCAGCCCGATGACAATGTCGGATCGGAGCTGCTGTTGTCAGCGCATTCAAAGGAAACCGGTTACCTCGCAATTGCCCTTAGCTGTCCACCCGGCTCCCCAGCACGCCAGTTCCATAAAGACTCGATAACCGGCAAGCTCGTCTGGGACGACTCGTCGGACGGCCACTCGCTGCCGAAGCGGCTAGGCAATCTCATCCGCAATGCTTCGCTTGCCCAGGATGCTTGCCACAATGCCGAGCTGCGACAAGTTTCTGCCATATTTCTCCAGGTACGGGACCGCAATCCATCAGCGACACTTCATCAAACTGACCATCAGGCGCCTTGTTAGTGGAGCGAGGCCAACCAGATAATCGACTCGCATGGCGTGCCTAAGTCAACGGTCAGTAGACTACG
This sequence comes from Cystofilobasidium macerans, assembly GCA_014825765.1. NCBI lineage: Eukaryota > Fungi > Basidiomycota > Tremellomycetes > Cystofilobasidiales > Cystofilobasidiaceae > Cystofilobasidium > Cystofilobasidium macerans. Next base: position 42,710 of record MVAP01000106.1, on the reverse strand, counting down.
CCGAGTCAAATGCAATACCCGCAGCTCCTAATGCCGTCCGGCGCTTCGACACTCCAGATGATGCCCTACTTCTCGCAGAGCAAACTCCCAAGCCAGGTGTGTAGAGCTTGCTTCTTCCTGAGCGCAGCCGCGCATTGACGTCCAGAGGTGGCCCCTCCGACAGGTCGATTGGCTCATACCGCAACTATACAACTATCCGACGCGGCACGGCGCTCTGTCTCCCGCCTTCGCGCCACCACCATGGGAACAAAAGCAGAGCCGCCTCGTCTGGCGTGGCAGATCGACCGGGGTTAGTCTCCAACTGGGACTGTTGGCGTGCGACCCCATTGATCCGAACCTTTTTCTCTGTTTTTACAGGTATTTTATGCAGGTGCTTCGCAAGTCACGAGCATGGCGCCGTGTAAACCTGGCTCTGACAACCTTCGTGCTTTTCCCACTTTGCTCAGGCAGTCATACCATCGGGGGTGCGTGACTTTGAGGCCGGACAATACGCCGGATCGTCGCGAGCTGACCCTATCAGCACCTCATACCTTTAGGCGACTGGCAAGAAGGTATATCGAACATTCGTGCTGTCCTGTGCTACTCGCCTGACTGGACTGTAATCTCTTCATTTTCGTAGCGCAACGACTGAGGTTGCACAGACAGTGCAACAACGATGTCGGTTGGGAGTCCTACATCTACGCTTCGTCGCCCGAAACAGGATCGAAACTCCGGTTCGGCTCGGCCCTTCGAAGAGATTTGCTCGAATGGTACGACTGCGGCTTAGTTGGACACCACGACTGCGGCTACGGTCCGTCTTCGCCGCGCGCACACTGCATCAACATATATCTGGATGAGACGGTGCTGAACAGACTCAAATGTTTCTTTGCTCCCCTTCGACACTATCGAGCAGATCGTTGCGAGGCAATCAAGAACACTTTTGAGAGCCCAGGCTCGCCTTATCGATGGGTCCCGAAGGAAAGCCATTACGAGCGCTTCAAATTCATTGCGGACACCGATGGGTACACTCAGGCTCACAGTTCTTGAAAATTCCCTCCACGATCGCGCGCTGATACGCCCTCGTCCTCACCTAGATTCGGCTGGAGCGGCAGATTCCGCGACGTGCTTTCAACGGTTCGCCGCCCTTCCTCAAATACCATGAGCTCATCACGCACTACCTTGTTGACTCGTCCGCCTCCTTCTCAGGGCTCCGTTGTCTTTAAGGCAACTGCCTTTCCCGAATTCTTCTCGGACATGATCGAGCCGTGGTTTCACTGTGTGTCCTCTCTGACTCTGGTTTGCCAAATCACGCAGCAAGTTAACGCAAATGCTTTCGAGCCAGACGTTCCCTTTAATCTGGACGCTTCCGACCTGCCGTCGCTCATGGCGTTCTTCGCCGGCGCCCCTTCAACCGGCCACAGCGCGCACGATGACCTCGCAAGGGCCATCGGCGAGCGAGGGCGGGAATTCGTAGAGCGATACTGGCGGCGTGAGGACATTCAGGCGTGGATCTGGCGAGTCCTGCTAGAGTATCGCCGAATCCACGCCGAGGAGCAAGGTTCGATGGACTATCAACCTAGGGGGCCAATGGCGGCCGCGTCATAAATGAGCGCCAGGACCTTCATTCTGCAGTCCCTTATAATCAGTTACTTCGAACAAAGATGCTGTGCAGGGATCCTGCAGGCTCATGACCAGTCGCGGTGAAAGGTCAGCGAGAGGGCAGAGGACTGACGGACGCCCGCTCCGCAGAGTCAGGCGTGCTCTTGCCGCCGGTTATTCGTCGGCGCTTTGGAGCGTGGCCTTGAACAAGGTTGTGCCAAGGCTGCCGGCGGGACTTGGAGGCGGGGAGGCGTTTTCGACAGCTGCAGGCAGCTGCCAAAGTTCTGCCATCGGCGCGTAAGCCATTGTGCAAGGACTGCGGCGAGGCCGACGAAAAGGAAGCATATGAGGGCGGATTCGGCGGGCGGTCGGCGAGTGGATGTACAGGTGACGTCTTCAACGTTGGCGAGGCGACTGCGGACAGTGAGTAGGACTCAGGCGTCGCCTGCGGCGGCGCGAGTCGCGGGCAAACAGCGCTCTGCGTCGTTGCGAGACGGAGTGCACCGCGCTCGCCGATGATAGGGGCAGGAAAACAGCCGAGACGGCCGGCGATATTATCTCTGGCGAAAAGACGGCCGTGTACGTTTCGATGTTCGCGTCGACCACAAGTAATCACTCCGAGCGCTATGCGCAAGACTATTGAGGCCTGCATATCCTGTCGACGAAGATGGGACCGTGTGTGGGCTTCAGATCATGAACGAAGGCGACGACCGATGGTACCGGAACAGAGAAGCGTGAGAGCGGCCGACAGGAGGCAGCCGAGATCAGCAGCAGTGGGGCGGACGTCCCGAACGGTGAGGCATCGTACAGTCCTCGACAACGGCGCACGACGTCCGTAAGACCACTTCACAAGGCCTCGTGAGCCTGGTACGGGACTGGTTTTATGAATTGAAGAAGCCTGACCGAGTCGGAACTGACAGGCAGTGACAATCGGCTTTTTCCAGAGTGTGATGAGCGAGATCGTGAAAGACGCAACAAGATACGAATGTGGTTTATGATATATGGGTGAATGACCTCATGAGCTCTGGAATGTCATCGCTTGACGATCATCTGCTAACGCCCGAGCATACTCTAGCAGGGCGAGCAGATGGTAGGCTTGCATGCCCTACCAGCTCCAGTCTTCTAGTGCGAATCGCCGGCCATTTTCGCCAATGGCCTGCGCGAGCGCTGGCCGAGCCCTGAAGAAGACGACGAGGTCAAAGAGATCGGCATACGAGTTCTGGACCGGCACGTAGTGGTAGAAAGGAATGAGGGAGTCAGAGTACCACTGCACTCGGCGTGAGTATGCAAGAGGGCGGGAGTCAGCGAAGTGATGGGTCGAGGGAGGGCGGCGACGGAGCGCGCCTCCAGGAAAAGCGTCGCCTTGAAGACAACACTCTCTCCAAGGAGGAGTCTCCGAAAACGCGAGCTCCAGCCGCTGAGAGAAGGAGAAGGGAAGAGCGTTTCTCAGCGCGGCGCAACGCTCGGCGGCCCTTTGACAGCCCATCGGACTAACTTTCCGTCGACGTCGATGACAAACTGATATTTTGTTGCCTCTTCCGGACTGCTTCGACAGACGTAAACTACCTCGGCGCGCATCTCGTCGCACGTGCCGTCGCTGTGCAATGAGAGGTAAGCGGGAGGTCAGCTGCCATACGTAAATTTCCAACAAAGCGAGGCAGAGCGCTGACGTCTCTTCGCATTGCGTCGGGCCAAACATCTCAATGTCCAGCAGTCCTTTACGAGTGCTCCTGTACGTCGCATTTCTAGCGACCAGCCCTTGCCGTCGCTGGTCGGCGTGAGAATTGGATGTGAGATTGACGTCTCTTCACCCTTCGGATGCGAGAGATAGTAAAGGCGGAAACGCTGACTGGCACGCCAGTCGACCTCCTTGTTTCCATACAAGCCTAGGCACAGCCGACCATCGAACTCGTCAGCCGAAAGACGCCAACGAAACAGAGCGGAAGGAAGACGAACCTGTGCCCTGCCCTCGCCAATAGAGCTTCGAGACGGTCTTTAGCTGCCAAGGAACAAAGGGAGCCTCCGACCGAACGTCGTCCGTCGGTACGCCAAAAAGATCTGCATTATGTGCCCCGCGGCAAAAAGAGAACATCGGGGTCAGAACGTCCTAGGTGGCCGTCGGCTGGATCAATAGTTTGATTGTCGGTCCGTCACAATCTTCGATTCAAGAACAGGGTTGACGTACAGGTTGAGGGCGACCTCCAATGAACAGAGAGTGCTCGTCGAGAAGCTCGGGCGAGTTGCAGTAGTCCATCGTCTATGGAAGGACGGGCGTCAGCGGAACAACCTTCCAAAACAATCGAGGACGAGTTCTTGTCTGACCTTTGCGTGGTCCCAGCTGAATCTTTTGGAGCGCTCATTCTCTGAGATCGATCCTGGCAGCACTTGGTCTCGGCTTAGGCGACCTACAGGCGACTCACGCCCACACGCCCAGTAATAGCCATTGGTGCCTAGCTGACTGTCCCCAAAAGCTGCCCGTTCCTTCTCAGGCCAGGCTGTATCACACAAGAGGGTAGTCATTCAGCGCGGCTGCGAGAGAATGCACCTGGTCATGTTGGCGCCAAACGCACTTTGACCACGAGACCCATAGTGTCTAGAGGCATTGAAGACGCGATTGTGGGCGATCTGTCTTGGTAGGTCGTCTGGAGAAGGTTGAGATGATCAACTTTCGATAGACTTAGCTTCATCGGGCGTACATGTACACTGCACGCACCGACGTTGAAGTATACCTTGATATCGGGTACGTTGGCTGCCAGCGGCGAAAGCAGCTGCACAAGGTCATGCGCCCGACCGGATGCGGCCTGGGTGCCATCAACAACGGCGAGCTGTCCGTTGCTTCAACCGAGCAGCAGGACAGGCAATCAACACCCCAAGAGGAGAGATTCTATCTAAGGGACGGCGGCGCACCGAAAGTCGAAGCTAACCGTCTGGATGACGCCGTCGAGCCGTTGAAGTCGCTCGCGCAGCATCCAGCCGGGAATCGCTAGAAAGGGCACAATTTGCTCACGGGCCTTGGGCGATATTGTCGGCGGATGTTTAAAGGCGGAGAAGGCCAGCGCAGGTCAGCTCGGCTGCCGAGTCGAAGGAGGGTCATCCTTGCTAGCTTCGACGCACCACTTGTCGAAGCCGAGCGGCGGCTCCACAGCGAATAGCCGGCGGTACTGGGCGACAGCCTGATCGAGCGTCTGAGGTCGTTCGGCAGCCTGTCGCCGGGCCTTGGCCTTTGCAGCCTACGCAATCAATGTTAGAAAGGAAGGCCGAGACGGTAGTCAGCAGTCCGGGAGAGCGGATCGGCGGGAAGCGAAGAGAAGGTCTAACATCTATCAGCAGCTCGACCGGATGCCGCTCAAGCACTACGCCAGGCTCATGCGCCGGGAGGACGACGAGGCCGGTCACTGTCTCCTCGAGACCGAGCTTATGCCAAGAGACGCCGTCGGACGATGAAGCTCTCGGGGATTCAGGCGTATAGCTGATCAACTTCCGAGACGACGGTGGCCGGCTCGAGTGCAAGCCAGAAGCGAGCGTCCAGGAGGCCGAGGAGGACCAGCAGTGGTCGAAGCGGCCAGCGGATTGACTGAGAGTTGCGATAAGCGCCGAGACGTTTCGAGCTCGCGGCGGAGGGACGAAAGCCTGAAGGCATGCTGGCGTCTGGAGGGAAGGTCGGTCGCATCGATGGAACCAAACCATGGGAGGCGCGACCCACCTCAGAACGACTGACCGCGAAGGCGACCGTCCAAGATGCAAAGTACCGCGGCGACTTTTCCATTCCGCAATTGATACACGAACCCTTCCTGAGAATAAATGTATTGGACAGATCGACAAAGGCGAGTGGAAAGCAGACTATCGCACTATCCTTGCTGAAGGCGCCCATCATAAGTCGCCCCGTCGGCTTTCTCACAAACAAAGAGGATGCGGTCCTGAGTAGCTGCAGAAGTCACGAGCGCTCACCCGGTGCTAATGCCGGGCTCGGTGTATTGAATGAGGCCGGGCCCTGCGTATGAGTCGGCGAGGTCTTGCTGCGTTAGCCTCTCGCCCCTGGGGGCGGGCGTGCGCGGCGTGTCGACCGGATGAAAGTAGGCCCGGCGGAGGTACGAGAGGGCCTGCGCAATGGAGGTACGGGTTAGGAGGAGTATCAGGCCATGATCTAGGTTTCGGCAGGCTGAAGACCACGAACCATCTCGCCCTGGAAGCCAAAGCGCTCCGATGGTCAGCATTCGCTCGCAAACACCGGCAGAGAGAACGCGCATTTACCCAGAGCCAGGTGGCGACACCGATCGAGTAGTGAAGGCCGTCGATCATCTCGTTACTGAGCGGACTGACGATCCGGCCCCAGTCGAAGAGCTCGAGGCCGGTCTCGAGCGCGACTGCCTCGACGCATCGGGCCTACAAAGGCAGCATGTTCAGTGCACCGAGCAGTTAGACTGCAACAAGGTCAAATTGTCTGTCTCACCTGCTGAAAGGCTCGGACAGGCGCAAGCCAGTGGTCTGGCGACTTGGCACCCAGATGCGCAGTCTGGACTACAATCTGGAACATGAAAACAGATCAGGCAGACAGCAGAGGGAGTCAGGGATTCGGCTGACGATAGCCGGAAGACGAGTGCCGCCTGACTTTGCTGGTTGGGAAAGTCTTACGCAGCAGCTGAAGAACCTGAATGTGGCGGCCCTTGAGCCAATCAAGCTCTTTATCATCAAGCGGCCGGCCACGGAATCGCTGGTCGCCGTTGTCTCCAGATAGATAAACGAGGAAGACGAGATCCCAAGAGAGGCTGTCATTAGACCGAGCAGCCGTTAGCGACAAAGGCTGAAGGTAAATAAAGCTATGCCCGACGAACCTCTCAAAGATGATGAGATCAGGGGTGCGACCGTCGAGCCCTTCGGGGTGGTCAAGGGTCGGCAGGAGCACTTGCTCGAATTTGGCCTCAAAATTTTGAGGCTGATTTTCTTCCGGATAAAAGCTCGGCTGGAAAGGCGGCAGGCGTCGGATCAGCTGAACATTCGCGCTGCTGTTCAAGGGGCGACTCGCCATCTCCTGTTCTATCTACAAAAGGAAGCAGAGCTCTCAGCTGTGATCCGGTACGGGGCGTCTTTCATGATCACTGAGACGAACCATGCCTTGATGAAACCAGTGAGCTACCTTGAGACCGAGCTCAGGTATGTCGACGGTGCCCATTGCTTGACCGTCTTGCCAAGCCTTCCCATTGGGCGCGAGCAGCGGCAAGATCCTGCGTTGAATCTGCAAAGCGAGCGCATGTAATGATCAACTCCTCCACTTGTGAGTAGTAGACCATCATGGGCTGATTCCAGCAAACCTTGCCGGGTGAGATGTGCCGAGTAAAGCAGTGGACGTTATTGCGCATGAGCGAGTCGCCGACGCCGAGGATCGTCTTGTTGACAGCCCACTCCCAGCCGGAGGGAGCCACGCCAAGCTCGAGCGCTTCAGCGAGCTGTGCCATCAAGCTTCCGCCGCCTTGACCGTAATCAGGATGAACTTGGGTAGGCAGACTGGGCTCCCAGCGAACGCCATTGTAAAGTCCGAACGCACGGTCGTCGCCCTTGAGCTCAATCGGGACGATTGGTCTATTGCGGATGAGGCCGGGAAGAGCCCACGGATTGAGCCGTCCGAGCTCAACGACAGCTCCCGGCGGCGGGACGGGATCAAGTCGGGGCGTCAGAGAAACGGGTTGGAAGTCCGTGCGTGGATCGAGCATGCTCGGCCTGCCGCCAGGAAAGCAGTCCCTGAGATCAGCACTTGCTTGATCAAGGATCTTCAGGCAGCAGGAATCAGACTCGCAGGACCCAGCCACCGATGTAGCCGAGGAGAAAGATCACGAGCAGAGTTGTCCATCGACTTGCTCGACCCCAGCCGCCTCGAAGCCTGCTGCGCCCAAGAGCCCGGAGACCTCCGAACGCTGGAGATGCAGCTTGCCGCGAATCAAGGGCAAGAGGATCGTCCTCCATATTTCTGCGATTGTTATACATGACCGGCCGAGTCACTGAGAAGCCATAGCGCAACAGGATCTGGTCACGGGGCCTCTGCTGGTTTGGGGGGAGGGGAGAAGGGCAAGCAAAGGAGAAGAGAAGCCGCTGACCTTTTTGGGCGAGCGCCCGACTGCGCAGTCTAGAACTACAGCTAGGCCGCTGCTTCCCGCGACGATCCCGTCAACCGGTCCGAGACTTCAATCCCTCCCAGAAGAGCCATTGTATGCGTAGTCAAGATTGAACGCTGCTCCCAGTGTCTACCTTATTTGGACAACGCGGTTTTGGGCGAAGTTATCGTCGCGCGCGCGACCGAACGCCACGAGCTATCGCTGCGCGGATGATTGAGCTGCACTGCCGGGAACCTCGCGCGTAGGCGTGGCGTGGCTGCTAGGGTTGCAACAAACGACTCGCAATGACGTCTGTCTGAGCCTCCCGGGTGCCGCTCCTCTTCGTCTAGAATTTGAGGCCGCTCTCCGCCCATCAAAGTCTTTGCGGCCTATCAAGAGAGCGCCTCACAACAATAGAAGACCATTCACATGCGCCGACAGGTAGACGAGCCAAAGCACATGAGCTCGCTGGCGGCCCATGACGCGAGCAACACCTCCAAGATTAGATAAAGGAAGGCGTTTGAGACGCTTTCGATAATATGAACTGCAAACGTCTCGCGCTCGACTGCCGCGAGAGCATCACGCTAGGCGTCGAAGTCAACCAGAGCCAGTGCCATATTATCGGTGACAGAGAGGAGCGGGCTAAGTCAAATGTAGAGTTGTACGCAAGCAGCGTGTTTGGGTGTTGTACGCTTCTGAGCGAGATCGGGCGGAAATTGTGAGACCAGAAATGGCGGAGACCAAGAAAACATAGGTTGGGAAGAGGGTCATGAGGTCTGGAAGGTCATAGCCTCCCGGTCATCGGCCAACGCGCGAGCATATTCGAGCAAGGCAAGTGTATGATACGCCTGCATGCCCTCCCAGCTCCAGTCTTCAAGGGCGAAACGTCGGCCATTTTCGCCGATGGCCTGCGCGAGCGCCGGCCGAGCTTTGAAAAAGGCGACTAGGTCAAAGAGATCGGCATACGAGTTCTGGACCGGCACGTAGTGGTAGAAAGGAATGAGGGAGTCAGAGTACCACTGCACTCGGCGTGAGTATGCAAGAGGGCGGGAGTCAGCGAAGTGATGGGTCGAGGGAGGGCGGCGACGGAGCGCACCTCCGGGAAAACCGTCGCCTTGAAGACAACACTCCCTCCAAGGAGAAGTCTTCGAAAACGCGAGCTCCAACCGCTTGACGGTTGAATTTCGGGAGGGGGGGAGCATCTTTTAGCAAAACGCCCGTCCTCGCCAACGGCCCAACGGACTCACTTTCCATCAACGTCAATGACGAATTGATACTTGATTGCTTCAGCAGGACTTGCCCGGCCAACGTATTTGACTTCAGCTTTGAGCTCGTCGCACGAACCGTCCCTAACGGAAGAAAAGAATGGAGTTTGATGAGACCAGCATCAGCACGAATGGCTCCAGGAAGGCGAAGTCGAGGATAGCGGCAGCAGCTAACTTCTGCTCGCATTGAACCGGTCCGCCGACCATCTCAACGTCGAGGAGCTCCTTGACGAGGATATCTGTCCGCCTTAACTCGGAGGACCAGCCGCGGCCGTCATTGATGGGCGCAAGCATAGAGAGCTGTACCGATCCCTTCTCGTCGGTTGGATGTGATAAACTATAAAGACGATGGCGCTGGCTTGCGCGCCAAGCGACCTCTTTATTTGCGTACAAGCCTGTTTTTGCGTTGCAGTGGAGATGATGAGCGCTGTGAGTGGAGCGTCATGGGCAGGAGATCGATCAACTTTCGTACCGGTGCCCTGCCCTCGCCAATAGACTTTAGGAATGGTTTTCTCCTGCCAAGGCACGTAGGGAATCTCTGCTCGCACGCCGTCCATTGGTACGCCAAATAAATCGGCATTGTGCGCTCCGCGACAGTAAGAGAACATCGGAATGAGGACATCCTGCACAAGCGCGTGAAAGGCGAATTAGCCCTCTGACTCGAAGAGATCAACACATTGCGACGGACGTACAGGCTGCGGACGGCCTCCGATGAAGAGAGAATGCTCTTCAATAAGTTCGGGCAGGTTACAGTAGTCCATCGCCTGAGAGGCGGGAAAAGTTGCTCATCAGCACAGATATGTGCAGTCGCCTGGTGGAAGAGAAGCCGCACCTCAGCATGATCCCAGATGAACGTCTTGCGCCGCTCGACCACCGAGTCGTCCGGTTGCAAAACGAAATCGCGACTTAGGCGACCGACAGGGGAGTCATGAGAGCAGGCCCAGTGGTAGCCATGGGTCCCGCTCTGGGTGTCCTCGAATGCTGCGCGCTCCTCCTCGGGCCAGACTGTCTCGAACAAGCGCTCCAGAGGGTGATGTCAGTCAACCCAGTGCGATCGGGAGCGCATCTCAACACAGGCTCCATACGTACGTTGACCGCGCGAACCATAATGTGTCGAGGCGTTAAATACCCGATTGTGGGCGATCTGGCGCGGCAGGTCGTCTGCACGGTCGAATCATGGTCAAGGTCAGCTCTCATTAGACGACATCATCTTGAGCAATTCCATGAACGGTACGCGCCGACGTTGAAATACACCCTCATGTCGGGAATCATGGCTGCGAGCGGCGAAAGCAGCTGGACGAGATCGCGCGCGCGACCAGACGCGGCCTGGGTGCCGTCGACGGCTGTGAGCTCTCCATCTCTTCATCATGAGATACGCAGCGCGACTGATCATCAGCTCCCGGCAGAGAGCTATCAGCTGGGGAACATCAGCGCACCGAAAGTCGAAGCTGACCGTCTGGATAACGCCGTCGAGCCGCTTGAGGCGCTCCCGCAGCATCCTGCCAGGGATTGACAGGAACGGGACGATCTGCTCGCGAGCCTTGGGCAGGATCGCCGGCGGCGGGTCGAAGGCCGAGAACCTGACGAGTAGCGGGTGATTGTAGGTCAGCGATGCCGTTAGGTCAGAAGGACGGGTCGCCCTCCCTTGCCTCGACGCACCACTTGTCGAAGCCGAGCGGCGGCTCCGCAGCAAACAGCCGGCGGTACTGGGCGACAGCCTGATCGAGCGTCTTGGGTCGGTCGGCAACCTGCCGACGGGCCTTGGCCTCAGCGGCCTGCATACGGGGTATCGAAAAGAGAGCCGAGGCGTCAGTGGGAAATCCGGAGAGAGCGACGAGAAGCAAGTCGAGCACGGAACCTCAATCAACAGCTCGACCGGATGCCGCTCGAGCACATCACCAGGCTCGAGAGCCGGCAGGACGACGAGGCCAGTGGTCGTCGTCTCGATACCAAACTCGGCCCAGCGACTGACATCAGTCGAGAGGAGAGCGTCACGCCTCTTGAGCGCATTTGCCTTCAGACCTTGACTTGAGCTGAAGGTAAACGTCCAGGCGATCACTGCCAAACTGAGCAAGACGAGGAGCGACCTGAGTGGCCGGCGAGAGACCTGAACGTAGACTTGCGCCGGTTGACCTTTCGGACTGGTTTTGATTCGGAGCATGTCTGACGGCATGTCAGATGCGAGCGGCGGACTGAGCGACGATGTCGAGACGACTGAAGTGATGCAAGGTCTTAAGCTCCCGAGCTCGACACAGGCGCGCCACTTGGCGCTCGACGCGGGCGACTCTCGTAATGACAGAGGAGGCGACTACTCTTCGTAGCTGGCCATGGGCCGAATCGGGGCCTCACGCTCTAACATCCTGTAACCGCATGGCAGCAGTACTCCAGCGTGATATGCCTGCCTTCCCGAGTGCAAATGAGGTGGCTTTTGACCTTCTCGGTACAGAAGGACCCGCAGCATGGCAGAGCCGGAGTGCAGCCCTCCTTCTGACTCGAGCTCACTGCACCGCTGACTTGCATCGACTGCTGCCGCGCAGGCTTCTGACACGTCGGATGTGCCAGGTGGTAGCTGGGTGGACCGGCTCATCTTAGGCCTCTTGATTGGTCTCCCAGATATCCAAGCCTACAGTTTGAGGAGAGAATTCGAGTTGTCTGATCGTCAGTCAACGAGCCGACGTAATCATCTGTCGAGTCCACATCGCTCAGAAGGTGGCGACGTCGTGACGGATGTGTCGGGGTGCGGGTCTGCTGCGGCCGGACGGCGTGCGGGCGTGTGTTGGCGGTCGCGCCTTGAGGCAGGGTACCCGCTTCTTCGTTGCTGTCGTTTTCCAGAACAACCTTTCCCGCTACCTTACAAAATAGAAGCCAGACGCATTCGCGCCCTATAAGTCGGCACGATGCCCCCGTCTGCGCTCGTGTCGACACTCGTGCCGGCATCGGGGGTCTCCCACGCCCTCTTCCTGCCGTTGACGCCAGCGACACAGCATCCGCTGCCGGCCCGAGCGTCAGTCGACGGCATCGCTCTGCCTACAGGACGCGTGCTCTCCAACCTCGTACTCGCCCGGGGCCGCCGCCTGCGGGTCTTCGAGGTCCGCGAGCAATCGTCACCGAAAGGGTCGGACGGCAAGGGCATCGAGGGCAGCGGCAAGGGCAGTTCTGCAGAGCCGCCGACTATCCGGCTGCAACATGTCCTCAGCCACACCGTTCACGGCAACGTCACTGGCCTCGGTGCACTCCGAACTCTCGGCTCCAAGAAGGACGGTCTCTCACGACTTGTCGTATCGTACGAGGAAGCTAAGGTGCGTGGTCCGCTTTCCTCTAGAAGTTGTAGGAATGAGCTGACCTGTCAACTGGGCTCGCCGGCAGATGGCACTCCTCGAGTGGTCGGATTCGACACACTCGCTCATCACAGTCTCACTCCACACGTACGAGCGGACTCTGCGTGTCGTACGTCTCGGACCTGGTGGTCGTTGACCTGGCGCGATCAGCTAACTAATACCTCTTTGCTCATTGTGACGCGCAGGCGCAGGCTGACGCCCACGTCTATCTGCCCGCCCTCCGCGTTGACCCAGAATCACGGGCGGCCCTTCTGACCCTGCCTGGCGATGCGATTGCTGTGTTGCCCATCGTTAGCGGGCATATAGCCGATTTTGAAGAGGAACTCATCGGCAAGGTCCGCAAGTGAGTCGCCTCGCTTGCGATCTCGCCCCTAGTTTGCCAACTGACCCAGTTGCTTACACTCGAGCAGGGAAGTGCCCTATACGCCGAGTTTCATCCTCGACTTTGCCGAGCTCGACAAGCGAATACAGCACGTAAAGGACGTCTGCTTCCTTCCTGGCTTCAACAGCACGACAATCGCCGTTTTGTACGCGACAGTTGAGACCTGGTCCAGCCGGCTTGGTCAGGAGCAGCCGCCAGCCACCATCTCCCTCTACACGCTCGACGTGACCTCCTCGACGCCAATTACAACGTCGACGCTCATCTCACACACATTCCTGCCGTTCTCGGCTGCGAACCTGGTGCCGTGCCCGGTCTCGCTCGGGGGCACGGTTGTTATCACGCCCAACGCCCTCATACATGTTGACCCGTCGGGCAACACGGTAGAGTGTGCCGTCAACCTCTACCATCGAAGTGAGATCCCCGTCGGAGTCGAGGTCCGCGGCCAGCCTGATCTCGGCCTCCGTCTCGAGGGTGCGCGCCTTGTTTTTCTCCAGCACGCCAGCGCACAGCTCCAAGCGCTGCTGCTGCTTGTTGACGGCTCGATCCGTGACGTCCGCTTCGTCAAAGAGGGCCGGCAGGTCAAGTCAATCACCATCTCAATCGAGGAGACAGCCAAGGGAGCGGCACCGAGCGGCGTCGGGGTGCTCACATGGCAGTCCGCTGGCAATGACGGCGATGACGGCACGATATTGTTGCTTGGGAGCGAAGTTGGCGAGGCAACGCTTGTCAAGGCCTGGAATGGGTCAACGATGGCGGTGTCGCCCTCAGCCCTTAACGCTGTCAAGACTAAGGACCCGGACATGGACCTCGACGTCGATGATGATCTGTACGCGCCATCCCAGCCCGCGGCTGGACTACCGCAGTCCGGACTCGACAGGCCACTTGACCAGATCTTGTCGTCTATGACGTCCTTCCTCACGGCGTCAACGTCTCTCAGCGGCACCCTCCGGCTCGACGTTTGCGACCGGCTCGGCGATCACGGCAACGCCGTTGATCTTTGCTTCGGCATCGGCGAGACCGGCCAGGGCATCAAGGACCCCCAGCTAGTCTCCCTCGGCGGCGCTGGCGCGTCGTCATCCATCAATTTCTTCTACGTATGTTGACCACGAACATTTGCCGCTTCCCTTGACTGGTCGTCGTCAACAAGCTGACCTGCGTTCGCGGCCCCCAGCGCGACATGCCCTCAATCAAACGCCGGCGCCTCGATGTCCTTGGCACCGCTCGTCATGTCTGGTCGCTGCTGGTTGGCTCTTCCACGGTTGCTGTGCAATCCGTCGCCGGAGAGTTGCTGAGCGACACCGTCATCATCGTCAATGAAGAACACGAGAGGCCACACACGAAGGTGAGTACAGCGCCGAAACCTAAATCTTTCTGCCGCTCAACAGAGTGGGTTGCGCTGACTGACATATGTATCCCGTTTTTGCGCTTTTCAGATGCTCAATCTCGATCCGCAAACCAATGAGCTTCGAGTCGTGCGTCGCATCCCGGTCGCTACCGTCGCGGCGGGCGAGCTTTTCGAACGGTCAGCTTTTGCACTCGTGACTGCGGCAGCTGTAAGCGTTTTAGAGGCTGGTGCGTCTCCGAGCGAAGCTTTTGGTAATCCGGGGCCGCATTGACGAATTGTCTTACCACTGGTGCTAGACGGGCGGGAACGCCAGTCGATATCGGCGCCGATGGGTGTCAGCTTTGTTTCGGCCAGCGTTTCGGACCCGTTTATCGTTGCACAGCGAAGCGACGGCGTGACAGTGCTCTTCGTAGGGGACCTGGCCCAGGGCAAGATGATTGAGGAGACGCTTATTGCTGATGGTGAAGAGGTGCTTTCCGCATTCGGTCGAGATGCTCGCTCTTGATCACCCCCTGACGCCTTGATCTCCCGGCCAGGTCTCTTGCGTGCAATGTAGTCTGTTCGAGGATCAGTCAGGCCTCTTTTCTTTCCGGCCAGACGTCAAGGCTCCGACGATGGCATCAACCGAGGCCATGACAATCGAGGAAGAGGACCGAGCCTTGTACGGCGATGAGGAGGTGAAGGTTATTGAGGAGCCGCTGGCGACGCCTTACGCGCCAGCAGACGGCCAGAGCAAAGAAAGAGGCAGCCAGTGGCTCTGCTTGATCTTCGCCGACGGCCGATTCGAGGTTGGTCTGACGTCCTTGTCTCCGCGACGGGTCACGCGCTGACGTCACTTCCGCTCATCACCCACAGATACGGACTGCGGCGACCAGACAGCTCGTCTTTGTTTCGCGCTCCTTGACGAGCCTTCCCGCCATCCTCGACAACGAGTGCGACCTGGCACCAGAAGGACCGCCGACTGCAAATTCGTCTGCAGCGCGCGCGTCGATCCGACAGATTCTGGTGGCGCCCATCGGCCGGCATGACCCCGTGCCTCACCTCCTCGTGCGCCACGTCCGAGTTTGCTGCCCTCTGGTGTCCTGGCTGACCGGGCGCCATCAACCCTATTTTAGCTTCTCACGATGGCCGGTGATCTTGTCACATACGAAATTGTTTCGTCCTTCTCCTCAGTCGGCCCTCCGACGGCTTCGGCTCCCCTCCTCGCGCTTCGTTTCGTGAAAATCGCCTGTCGGTCGATGCGACAGGCGGACGAGGCGATATCATTGACGAGGCCACTGGTAGCCAAGCTTTCGCCGTTTCGCAACCTGCACGGGCTCACTGGCGTCTTTCTCGACGGCGCCCTCCCGCACTGGATTCTGCGTGAGGACGCGACGTCAGTCCAATTGTACCCGATCGACGAGCCAGACGTCTTCGCTTTCGCAACCTCGTCCATTTTCGGCCAGACCGACGAGTATATCCTGACGACGAGTGAGGGCACCCATCTCGTCGCCGTTCCGCCGAATATTTCGTTCAATCAGCCGCTGCCAGTCAAGCGGGTGCCGACCAGCCGGACCTACTCCCACCTCGTTTTCGACCCGCCATCGCGCCACCTCGTCGCCGCCGGCGTCTTCGCAATTCCGTTCGTGATCTTCGATGAGGACGACAACCGCATCCAGGTCAAGCAACCTGACCCCAAGGTCCTGCCACTCAACGAGCGCTCGTCGCTCGAGTTGCTAGACTACGACACATGCGAGATCATCGACGGCTACGAGTTTGCCGACAACGAGGTCGTCCTCGCCCTTGCGTCCGTCAATCTTCAGACGAAGCGGACTCCGCTCGGCTTCAAGGACTACATTGCTGTCGGCACCGGCATCTCGCGCGGCGAGGATTTGTCGGAGCGGGGTGCAACCTACATCTTTGAGATCGCCGAGGTCGTCCCAGATCCGGTCCTGCCTCAGTGTCGGTTCGGCTTAAAGCTTTTGGCGCGTGAGACTTGCAAAGGCGCCGTCACCGCCTTGACCGATTTGACCGGCTATCTCGTCTCGTCAATGGGCCAGAAGGTGCGTACTGAGCAATATTGAGGCCTGCACGGTTCATCTGCCAACAAAATCTTTTCCGCCCCCTCCTCGTCCAGATTTTCGTCCGCGCGTTCGATTTCGAGGACCGGCTTGTCGGCCTTGCCTTTCTCGAGGTCAACATCTATGTGACGACGCTGCGGACGGTCAAGAACCTCTTGCTGATGGGCGACGCCGTCCGAAGCGTCTCGCTTCTGGCGTTCCAGGAGGATCCATTCAAGCTCGTCCCGCTCGGCCGCGACTACCGACAGCAGCACATTGTCTCGGCTGACTTCTTGATCGATGGCGAAGAAGCCGCCTTTGTTGTGTCTGACCGTGAGGGCAACCTTCGTGTGCTCGAGTACAACCCGACCCACAGCGAGGCCGAGGGCGGCCAGCGGCTCGTGCACGTGGCCGAGTACCACCACGGGACCGAGCTCTCCACAACCGTCATGCTCGCGCGGCGGACCTCTGAGCGCGAGCTAACGGCGCCTCAGTCACAGCTGATGCTCGGTGCGTCCGGTCCGGTCGTGATCCTTCGTTAAGAGATGCTGTGGAAGGGAGCTGATCTCGCGAAGATTTTATGCAGCCGGCCACGACGGATCCATCTCCACAATGATCGTCGTTTCGGGACCCATCTTCAAGCGGTTGTCCCTGCTCCAGGGCCAACTCCTGCGGAGCTTGCAGCACTTCTCGGGTCTCAACCCGCGAGCCTACCGGTGCGTGCCTGTACACTTGCGACTGACTCTCAAGCCAGCGCTTTGAATGTTCATCTCTGCATCTCTCCGCGTCACCCTCAATCAGAACCGTCCCAAACGACATCGCCCCTCGGCCGCTCAATCGGGGCGTGCTTGACGGCGATCTTCTGTATCACTCGTTCGAGGCGCTGTCACTGGACAAGCAGCATGAGATCACGGTGCAGATTGGCACGACCGTTGAAGCGGTCACCGACGATCTTGAGGAGCTCAGGGCGTTGTGGTGATCGATGACCTCCTCCAACGAGATAATGCGCATCCAAACCTGCCATATGCGCGTGATCAAGCCACCGGCCCGCATGCGAGAACCCATGATATCGATGAAGACGAGAGGAACGACCGGAAAGAAAGGAAGCTGAGAGAAGACCTGCTAAACACGAGATTGGCCGGATCTAATTGCCCGGCCTGAGAGGCCTGACCTGGGAGGCCTGAAGCGCATGAACGGGAAGGGGGCTGCGGGATGAGTGTCTGCAAGGCGTAGCCGGGAGAGTAGTCTAGTTCTGGTCCTCCTGCGGCGTGGCAACGCTCTTGATGTCGGCCTCGACCATCTCCTTGACAAGCTCGGGGAATGTGCACTTGCGTTTCCATCCGAGCTCCCGCTCAGCCTTGGAAGGATCACCGTGCAGGAGATCGACCTCCGCCGGCCGGAAGTACTGCGAGGAGGCAAAGCAGATTCGACGTCAGCTCCGTGAGGAGAGCTAGCACAGTTCCGACGAGGATGCACCTTCTCGTCGATTTTAACGACGGGCTTGTCGTTTGCAATGTTGTAGGCGATCTCGTCGACACCCTTGCCCTCCCAGCGGAGCTTGATGCCGACGTGGCCGAAGGCGAGCTCGATGTACTCGCGGATCTCGTGCGTCTCGCCAGTCGCAAGAACGAAATCGTCTGGGCTGCGGGCGGAAGAAATAAGCGGAAGGCGATGGTAAGCCGAACGATTCGGCCGAGCTTGTGCAAGCGCACAGTGACGGGTGGGACGAATAAGGTCAACGCACGAGTCCTGCTGGAGCATGCGCCACATGCCCTCGACGTAGTCCTTGGCATGTCCCCAGTCGCGCTTCGAGTCAATGTTGCCAAGGTAGAGCGTCTCGATCTTGCCAGCCTGGATCTCGGCGACGGCTCGGGAAATCTTGCGGGTGACGAACGTCCGACCGCGCCGGGGTGACTCGTGGTTGAAAAGGATGCCGTTGCATGCGTACATACCGTAGGACTCGCGGTAATTCTTAACGATCCAGAAGGCGTAAAGCTTGGCGACACCGTAGGGTGAGCGCGGGTAGAA
Organism: Cystofilobasidium macerans; assembly: GCA_014825765.1. Taxonomy (NCBI): domain Eukaryota; kingdom Fungi; phylum Basidiomycota; class Tremellomycetes; order Cystofilobasidiales; family Cystofilobasidiaceae; genus Cystofilobasidium; species Cystofilobasidium macerans. Next base: position 24,649 of record MVAP01000106.1, on the reverse strand, counting down.
CGGCGTCGTCTCGGACTGAGGGATCTCGACAACCTTGCCGTAGAGCTCCGAGGTTGAAGCCTGAAAATGAAACGCGCGACCGCCAATCAGCAAGCGCCGATATTCTGACGAGCCCGCCGTAAGACGAACCTGATAGAAGCGAACGTGGTTCTCAAGGCCGGCCGTGCGGATGGCGTCGAGAATCCGAAGCGTACCGAGACCGTCAACGTCGCCGGTGTACTCGGCCATCTCGAACGAGACCTTGACATGCGACTGGGCGCCGAGGTTATAGATCTCGGTCGGCTGCAGACGAAAGTAAGCAAAGCATGCGAACTGGTAAGCTTACGGACTTGTCACAAGCGGCGCGAGCAGGCCGGCATGCATGACGCACGAGGACCTGCGAAATGATGTAGACAAGGTTGGTCGTGTCGCTGCCAGTCGTAAGCAAGTCGTCAGGCTAAACAGCAACGCAATGGCCCAGCGACTGATCCAGGCGAGTGTCATATGCAACTCGTCTAAATGTTGAGACCTGGGCAACTCACGTCAGGTCACCATAGTGCAACTTGAGGCTCTTGTGACCGTAGAGGTGGTGCAGGCGGCCCGTGTTGAACGACGACGACCGGCGGATGATGCTAGGCGTCCGAGAGGTCGAAAGTGTGGTGGGTCAGCTTGACCATCCGCGTCTAGCACACACTCTGGTACGATGACCGCATGCGAGTCATGTGGTTGAGGCGGGAAGACACACCCGTGAACCTGATAGCCCTTTTCGAGCAGAAGCTCGGCGAGGTAGGAGCCGTCCTGGCCAGTGATGCCTGAATCGATCGCGAGGTGAGCGAACAGGTTAGCCGTTAGCCATGCCTCCGAAGGCCCAGACTTAACAAGCGAGAAGGCAGCGCGATGCCACTCGGCAGAGATAGCAACAGTCAAGCAAGCGGGACGCACCCGAGATGAGGGCGACCTTCCGCTTGAAGTAGACGTCCGGCGGCGGGTAGGCAGCCTTGACAATGTTCATCGGGTCGGCCTAAGGCCGCAGGATAAAGTCGCGTGAGAGTCAGCAGGCGGGTCAAGGGTGGGCTCGGATCGAGCGGCCCTCCCAGAGGGCACTCGAACGCACAATCTCAATAGCGGCCATCTTGTATAGGTGAGAGAGAGTGTTGGTGGGAGCAGGTGGTGGTAGGCAGGGGGAACACAGTCGCTTGCCCTGTTCGGGTCAACAGCACGCGCGTCCTCTCCGGCGCGTCCTCGATTGAAAAGGGCGAGGGGCTCGCAAGTGCGAGTCGGAGCTCTCGCGCCCCGAGCCTCCCTTTCCCCCTCGCACCTCTGCACCGCGAACATCTCTCCCCAAGCATGCTCGGCCGGTCAAAATCGCTCCGAAAATCGGCCTCGCTTTCGCCGATGCCCATCGAGGAAGAAGGCTCATCGCTACCGCCGCTTGACAATCCGTCCGTAGGCGGCAGGTCGTCGTCGCCAGCCCCAAGCAGCACCGCAGGCCGTCGGCTTGGCGAGACGCTTCATGCGCCGACCGGCCTTGTCAATGGTGCACTCCCTGCGCTCGCGTGATACCTTGTCGCTCGGTCCAGAGGCTGATCGGACGCTCTCGCTTCATCAGATGGCAACACGTGCTTCCTCAACAGCGTCTTCCAGTCGGTGCGTTAAGCAAGGGGGGCCGCCGGTCGGCGCGTCGACGCCGACAATGACGACCTTGCGCTCGACTGACCAGCTACCCTGGTCCATTTCTCTCCCCCCCCCCTTCCCCCAAAACTACCTGATCCTGCTGCGACGACAGGTCATTCACACACCGCCGCTCAACTCGCTCTTGACGCCAAACGACATGCTCGAGGCCGAGACGCTACCCTTCTCGCCCGCCCAGACGCTCGAGATCGACCGTCAGCGGTGCCCCGCGCTCATGTCGGAGCGTAACGAGCATCTCGACCTGATGCCCCTCTCGGCGAGCTTCGTTGAGGCCGCCGGCCGGAGCTGGCGTACTGAGCTTAAGGGCCTCGAAAAGGTGACCGATAGGAAGGGTCAGGGTCTCAAGTGCGTTCATGCGGTCGCTGGAAGCCTTCGTGCCGGCGCGCAAGCGGCGGAGCTTTCTAAAGCTGACGTTGGCGGCGTGCCTCTGCCCCATACGCAGGACGTTTCTCTACAACATGTCAAAAAAGCATGATCAGTATGGTGACGTGCGTTGAATTTGGTTAGAATGTTTTGCTTAGCCCGCGGGGAATTGATCTGTTCGCCACTTTGTAGTACGACCAGCAAGACTCGCACGAGTTTCTACGACACATGCTCGACAGCATCCGGATGGAGGAGGTCGATGTCGGTTTCCCTTGCATCCAATTGCACGACTTCATGCATGTCTTTGACACTGTCCATTGCATTCGCAGGTCATCAAGCGGCTCAAGGCCAACAGGCCCGATCCGAACCCAGAGACGGCTTCAGTCAATTCATCGGTTAGCGAAGCAACCTCGGCAGCCTCATCGATCCCCGTGCCCCACCTCGAGCCGCCAATTCAGAAGCCTCCGCCGACGTCCGACACACCAGCCGAGGAGCGAGATGACCTCGTTTCGTTCGTCGACCTCCTCTTTGGCGGCCGCCTGGCGAGCATGATCGTCTGCGGTACCTGCAAGTCGGTCAGCCACACGTACGAGGACTTCATGGATCTTAGCATGAGCATGCCCGGTGAGGCGCCCAAAGAGAAAAAGGTACATTCCTAGGAGAGAAGGTGGCCGTCTGCCTTTCTTGCGCTGACGTGCCGCCGACTTAATCACCTAGCGTGACCGGCTGCGCTCGATGGCGTCCAAGCTCCGGGCCAAGCTCTCCAAGCCAGACAACTTCGACAACGATTCGTCGGCCGTCGCTTCCGATGACGAGGACGATGGACCACCGACGGACGACCACGCTCGCTCAATGTCAGCTCGGCGGCTGACATCGACGGACGAAGGGCCGAAGCGGGTACCTGGCGGTCGGCGCATGACGGTTGATCAAGCGTCCGGTCCTCCCTCAAGCAGCAATATCGGCCGGCGTAATTCGATTCTCTCAGCGTTCGGCGGCGGCCGGAAGAAAAGTGTCTCGCGCCGCTCGTCGGCTGCGCAGTCCGAGGCGGTTAGTCTCGCGTCGCGTCCGCCATCCCCGGGGCACTCCGAAGACGGTGAATTTCCCATCTCGCCTTTGGCGACTCCTTTCTCCACCTCAGCGCTTCTCGCCCAGCCGGATCCAACCTCGCCCGAGGCCAAGTTTCCGAAGCTGCGGCAGAGTCAGGCCCAATACATTTCGCAGATACTCGGAGGCCCCTCACTCAGCGCCAGCACGGTCCAGCACCTGCGCTCGCTCAGCATGTCGATGCCGGCACCGCCTTCACCGGCCTCATCCGACGGTGCATCTGGCGCTTTGCCGCCTCTACCGGGCAGTCCGGTGCCGGGTGTCGCTCCCTCGCCCATGCCGGCCGGGCAGAATGGCCTCATGGACGCGCTCCGGCAATTCACAAGCGTCGAGGTGCTCGATGGTGACAACGCCTTTGCCTGCAAGAAGTGCTGGCGCTTCGATCACCCGCGACGAGACGGCAAGCCGTGGCGGCGGGGCGGTGAGCGACCGGATGACTCGGACGATGACGACGAGCAGGATGACGCGGCGCGGGTCGAGTCCGGCCCCAGCGGAGTCGTCGATGGCAGTGGCGGCAGCGATCAGCCACTGGCAGCGATCCAAGATGTAGACGACGACGTTGAAGCGGCAGCTCATGCTCGTGGGACCGATATTCAGGCACTCGCCGATCTCCATCTGAACGGCGACGAGCCACCGACGGAGGCTGATCTCGTCAGGCTCGACAGCAAGCTCGCCGAAATCGACGGCCTCCCCATGCAGGCGCTCACGTCGCCGACGGCGGCCGCAGCCGTCCTCAGCAACGAAATCATCCCGACGGCGACATTTGGCGGTCCCCCTCACCCGCACGGGCCCCAACACGCCATCCCATCCATCATCGAGACGCCCTTCTCGCCAACGGAGGAGAAGCCGGCGCCGGACATGCTGATGGTTGCCCGGCCTGCTGCGGATGGCTCATCGCTCAATCCGCCGCCGCGGTCGTCTCGGGCCCATCAATTGACCAAGACGCTGAGTCGGGGTAAGTCGTACATGAAGCACTCGAACCCAGAATTTCAGGTCGTTGAGGATTCGGACTCGGACAACTCGGACGCCTCCTCGATCGGCGGGACCGACGATGAGGCGGCGACCGCTGTGAGCGGTGCGACGACACCCGGCAGCAGGTCATCGCCAGCCAAAGGCCCGAAAAGTGTTATGCGTCGTGCCTTCAAGCGCTACCTCATCGTCAATCCGCCTCCAATTCTCGTCTTCCACCTCAAGCGCTTCGAGCAGATCTTTGGCGGGAAGGGCTTCTCGCCATTTGGCGGCTTCACAACGAGTGCGTAGTCTTGTTGACCGAGCCGCTTCCGGCTCGCTCTGCTGACGACAGCTCGTCCTCATTCGGACCCTAGACTTCAAGAAGCTCGACGGCTATGTCTCGTTTCCACTGACGGTCGACATCGCACCCTTTTTTGCACCCGCGCGGGTTGGTGCGCCGGCAACGTCGAGCAACCTGTCGGCCAAGGCGAAGAAGCTCGTGACAGACATCCCCGACTCGGTTAACTATGAGCTCTCGGCCATCGTCGTCCACCTTGGTAGCATGGGCGGCGGTCACTACAGTGCGTCCTCTCCTGCGATTGTTCTATAGCCGAATCCTACTTGCTGATCCAGCCAACCTCGCGTCAGTTTCTTACGTGCTGTCGTCGCCGCTCGCCCCTCCTCCGCCGCACGCCAATTCAGCTTCGCCGGAGCCGCCCTCTGCTCCGTCCGAGCCTGCGGTGCCCAAGCCGGACTCACCGGCCCCGGTCCGCGGCTTGTCGACGAGCGTCTCGCACGATTCGTTCGGCTCAGCGCGGTCGACGAGCGTTTCGCGCACCAAGACCCCGGTCTCGTTGACCGCCGGACAGGACCCGCGCGTCTGGTTCTATTGCTCCGACACAATAGTCAAGCAGGTGTCGGTCGAAGAGGTCCTCCGCGCGCGGGCCTACCTCCTCTTTTACCAGCGCGTCATCTGAAGTGGACGTCGCGAGTTTGTCCCCCTTCCATTCCTGGACACTCCGATCGCGCTTCTTTGCACACATCTTTCTTCGCAAGTAGTACCTGTTCTGCCACTGTCTCCCCGCACCATTACCTCCCCGGTGCAGCGCCGCCTCTGTACCGTCTGTCAACACCTGCTCGCCCCTGATCTTTCGCATGTCACTGAGCTTCTGGCTGATGATTCAAGATAGCGACCATGCATTGCGCAGAGCGACACGGAGGAGGACAGGTCCGGCCATCACTCAGTGAAGAGGAGGCTGAGTCGGCAGATTGATGCCGCGCAAGGCGAACCAAGATCTTGCTCATTAGATGAGGAGCTATTGCGGACGCAGACGGAGAACCCATGTCAGCTTGTACTTTCAAAGCGAAAGTCGCTGATGAACAGGACGCACCTTCTCAATCTGAGCCTTGATCGACGTGATTTGGGCGTTGAGCTCACGGGCCTCGTTGGTCGTAACCGAAGCGGCGATAACGGGGCGCGAGACGCCGCAAGCCCGGCCGAGAGCAGTCTTGGACGGGAGGAAAACGTAGGGGACGTTCTTGTCCTCGCACAAGAGGGGCAGGTGCAGCAGGATCTCAATCGGCTCGGTGTCGGCGGTCATGATGATGAACTCGCACTTGGACGCGCGAAGTGAGCAGAGAGAGTATTAGCAGAGGAGCAAATTCTGTCTGACGACACGAGTGCGGGGCGCACGATACCACGGTTGAGCGTCTTGGTCGACTCGTTGGCACCCTTCTTGAGCTGCTTGAAGTGCGACGCCTGCTGGACCAGGTCAAGGATCTGAGGGAGGGATGAGCGCCGTCAGCCGTCTGCCGCAGTGGCATAACTGCAGCAGCTGAGGCACACCTGGTTGGTGAGGGCCGCGTCGGCGAGGGGGAAGGCCTTGGGGTTCGGGGTTGACATGCTAGATGGTCGGGTGAGGGAGGGCTAAGCTACGGGGCGTGGAAGCGACGTCAGTCCTGTCTCTCTTGGCTTTCGCAGAGCCAAATTCGCTAGAAGAGCAGAGGTTCAAACGCACTGTTGGTGAGCTGGTGTGCTGAGAGCTCACTACTGATGGATCACGGCTCGAGGATGGGTAAGGAAGGAGAGGGGATGGTAGGTCCTGCGAAGAGCCGCCACGGGCGGAGGAGCAGGAGCTGAAATCCTAGACTAATTTATTTTATCCTTCATGCCTCGCAGCGCGTGCGCTCGGCCTCGGCCCGCCCGTCGCGTCGCTCCCTCTGACGCCCCACCTGCCTCTCACGCCTGACTTTGCAGCTCGCCACGCCCTGACGCCCGTCATTCGGTCCACACTCGTCCGCCGCACCATGTCTGCTGCCACTGCTTCGTCGTCCGCCAAGGGTCCCAACTTCGATCGCGTACTTAGACGTCCGTACTCGCATCCTACTGTGAGCGCAGGCAGGCTGATCTAGCTCTTTTGCCCTTTGATTCTCAGCCGCTCGTCTTATTCGGCCCGAGCGGAACTGGCAAGTCAACACTCCTCAAGAAGCTATTTGATGAGTTTCCGGGCCAGTTTGGCTTCTCAGTGTCGCGTGCGTTGGCTATTGAATTCTCTCAGACTCGGGGAACCAAGCGTACACTCGCCCGACTCCGACGGACATATTGACACCTGCCTACCTGCGCCTTTTTCATCAGACACGACGCGCTCGCCCCGGGCCGGCGAAGAGAACGGTGTCGCCTATCACTTCACCGATCGGTCCGGCTTCAAGACGCTGATTGAGCAGAGTGCCTTCATTGAGCACGCGGAGTTCTCGGGCAACTGTTACGGCACAAGCGCCAAGGCTGTCGCCGACTTTGAGGGCAGCGGTAAGCGCTGCCTACTCGACATCGACACGCAGGTGAGTCGCTACTCCATCTGACAGCCTTCAGATCATCGTCACGACGAAGCCGTCACGACCGGTCTTTGGTTGACTAGGCGACTGATGCTGTCTTCTCGTCCGTCGCCCGCTTGCATTGCCGTTGCAATCGTCATCGACTGTAGGGCGTCAAGCTCATCAAGGCCAACCACCCGCAGCTGAACCCTGTATTTCTCTTCATCTCGCCTCCGTCGTTTGCCTCGCTTCGTGAGCGGCTGACCTCACGCGGAACCGAGGTACGTACCACTGATCATGCGCGAGTGCGGTTACATTTGTTTCACGCTGTATACCCAAGGCATCGCGACTTGCACGCTCAGCGCGTCCTGACACGAAACTCTGTCTGCCCCCTTGCTTCCTCGATATCACTGCTCCTAAGACTGAAGAGTCAATTACCGCTCGCCTGGCTGCTGCGCACTCCGAGCTCGCCTACGCGGCCGAGCCGAACAGCGCTGACGTTGTTCTTGTCAACGACGACCTCGAGCGGGCGTACGCGCTCTTCCGGTCGGTTGCACTCGGGCAGGAGGTCCAGGGCGATCAGCTCCCGGCCAACTAGACGAGAAATACAATGGCTGAGTGAAGACTTGTTGCCCGTCGTCCTGCCCTGCGATTGCCCGCGCAAATCTGATGATAGCGAGCGCCTCGAAGAATGACGCGACGCTTTCAGTGCACAGCTGGGGCTGTGAAAGCAACGGGTTTCCTCGTCGAAGTGCTGTGAAACTGTCGTCTTTGGGTCGTGCGCTTGCGCGTGCGGCACGGCGCTCGTCGACAAGCGCTTCTTGACGCACGCGACCGACCTAAGCTTGTCCAGCGACGCCGACCCAGCCGCCCTTCGCCCTTCGTTACCTGCCAATCTTCTTGGCATACACTCCTCTTGTCTGCCAAAGGCCTGTGACAAACTCGATCTTCGGCGCACCAATCTCTCTGCGCGAGTGCTCGGCAATCGAGCGCGAGCCTTGCAGCTTATCCTCTCGCGCTTGACCGCCGGTGCCTAGCCTCGTCAAGTCTGCGCAAGTCGCGCCCAATCCATCTTGTGCCTGGGAGCCAGCTACAATACTGCCCTGCTCATGGAGGACGCTGCACCGACCATGGCGGAGGGTATCCACCCGGCTAAAGACATCGCCTTTGGCTCAGTAAGGCATCGGTTTTCGGGTCACTGGCGCCGGAGCGATAGCGCGACTGACTCAGTCGTCGCGAATGCGTGATACCCTCTCCTTTCTTCTTAGATTGCCGGCTCCCTCTCAAAGGTCTTTGAGCACCCTTTTGATCTTTGTGCGTGGTAGATCTCCGCTTGCGACTGCTAAGACTCTGGACCATTGGTTTAGAGTCGAGCTTGGGTCCAGCCCTTCTTATACAGGCAGGCCTGTACCAGGAGCTGAAGCCCGCCCGCTCTTTATGCCGCGCTTGCAGGCAAAGTTCGGTACGTCCTCCTATTGATCAGGATCCGAGGCGAGAGCTTCCTTCCGCTATACGCTAGAGCTGCAGCTGATTGTGCTTTGGGTTTGCAGCCTGCAGTCACAGCCGCCAGACAAGGCGCTCCGCTTCACCGGTCCTCTGGACTGCTTCCAGCAGACCTGGAGCAAAGAGGGTCTGCGGGGGCTCTATCGAGTGCGCATTCACTCGCACTGTGCTGGCCTACCTCGTCAACCGATTGCTGATCCATCGCTGGCTTGCGCTGCCGTACGTTATCTGTAGGGCCTTTCAGCTCCCATCTTTGGAGCGGCAGTCGAGAATGCTTCGCTCTTTTTTATTTACAATCGGATCCAGGAGGCCATACTCGCAACTCGCGGCGCTGGTCCCAGCCTCGATAAATCTGAGTCTACCGTTGGAGAGCTCGCATTAAGTGCGGCTGGGGCCGGAGCGGTTTCAAGCTTTCTGCTGTGGGTCCCGGTCACGGAGAATTGTTGCCAATCAGGGATTGACAAAGAATACGTCTTGGTCTGCAGCACTCCGATTGAGCTCGTCAAGGTCAAGATGCAAGTCACGCTTCTCACACGCGAAGGACTGGTGGGGGCCCTCACGCCTCCAATTGGGCACGAGGCTCGTTCGACCGTCCCGGCTGCTAAGCCCAACTTTGCCGGCCTGCCCGGGCCGTGGGCAATTATCAAGCAGACAGTAGCCTCGCATGGTATACGAGGACTCTGGCTCGGTCAATCAGGCACACTCCTTCGCGAGACCGGCGGCTCGTCCGCCTGGTTCACCGCCTTTGAGGTCGTCAGCCGAGCTTTAATGCGCCTGCGGGAGCGTGAGCGCGGCTTGACCGAGGGCAACTTGACAAAGGCCGATCTCAAGGCTTGGGAGCTTTGCGTAGCCGGAGCCGCGGCGGGCATGTCGTACAACAGTTAGCGCCCATTTCCGGCGCCCGCGCGGAGGGTCGTTATGCTGATGGTGATGCCTGCCTTCCCTTCCCAGTCGTTCTCTTCCCGGCCGACACGATCAAGAGCGCGATGCAGACTAGGGCCGAGCTCAGGCCCGATCAGAAGCACGGCCTTTCGTTTGCGAGTACGGCAAAGGAGATCTACGCAGCACGCGGCCTGCGCGGCCTCTACGCTGGGTGCGCCCCCCCCCCCCCTTTCTCCTCCCCCCACCTCCTCTCTCTCAGTCATGGACTAAGCTCTCAGCAGACTTGGTTTCTGACCCCGCAAACCACCTTACATCCAGGTGCGGCATCACCGTTGCCCGAGCAGCACCTAGCAGCGCGCTCATCTTCTTGCTGTACGAGAAGATGGTCGCCCACTTCGGGTGAGGCCTTGGGTCTCGTCGTCAATCATAGAAGCAATGTAAGATCCGAGGAAGATATAGACGTTGTACTAGCCATACCTTGTGTTGAGACTAAGACCAATCAAGATGCAAGCTGAGCCCTAAAACCATCGTGCTCAATCTCGTCCAAGCGTTGGCCAGTTTGGCCAGGCTACCCAGCAGCTGCTCAATGCAGGTGATGAGACTGAAAGGCTCCTGACAAGCTCCGTGACGTTCGGGTCAATGTTCGCTATCTTTTCAGCTTCGGTCATACAACAATCACGGACGAGGGAAGCACCTCGATTGAGTCGTCATAGCATCGGAAGATACCTAGCCTCGTCGAACATCTTCGACGGCTCGGGAAGGGTCTTGTTCAATGTAGCACCTATTGCGGGGGCGACATCCTGTACGAGGGCGGCCAAGGCTGTTGCTCAGCATTGAAAGCAAGCGAACTAGACGGCAAGATGGACTCACGCGATCGACATCAGCAGTTTCAGCGACGTGATCGCCGGTAGCAGCCCATCAAACGCCGTGTTTGGGATGAAGGAGAGCACTGGCGAAACGAGCCGGCTGGTCAGCCCCAAAGGTCTAGCAGAGAGAGGCGACGACAGCCCTCACAGAACGGGTAGGCCTCATCCAGCCGACGATTCTCCATGCTCTTGGCGATCTCGCGTAGCTTGGCCGCGAGGTCCTCGGACACTGCGTCGTTATTCAGCCGGTCGAAGAGAATGTCGAGCTTTGCCGGCATCCGCTGAAGCTCTTGTGCGATCTGGGGCTGGAGTTTTGAACGTTGATGAAAGGCAAGCATGTAAGTCTGCTAAGCCGCGAGCTACAAGTCGGCTTGACGCGTACTCACACTAGGCGGCGGCAACGACCGAACGTATTCAAACAGGAATTGGATCTGCTCGAAGATGGGGATGTTGGCCGCGGGAATGTGCGTCCGATCCCCAACCGGATGCTTAAGCTCGACAACAGGAGCGGGCGGCGGAGGCGGAGGAGCGACCTTGACGGCAGAAGGCGGCTGGAAATTGGCTGTAGCCGCAGGAGAAGGTTGCGAGCCTGGCGGGGGCGTGTAGCGCCCAGCGTCGGCAGATGGGGGCGGCACTGCGGCCGGCTGCATGCCGATCGTCGAGGATGCACCGCCAGCCAGAGGCGAGGTGACGCGCGGCGGCGCCGCCCGACCAATGGGCGGAGGCGCAGGCCGGCCTGCCGGAGGCGGTGCGGCCCGGGGAGGCGGAGGCATTGCTGCCGGAGGAGCGGGGCGCATGCTCGAGCCCGCACGAGGCGGGGGGGGCGGGGGCGCCTGGGGCGTCGACCCTCGAGGTGGAGGAAAGAACCCATTGTTTTGCTGCTGTTGGTGCGCGTGGCCGTGGACGCCCGGCGACATTGGCGGAGGGGCGATGCCGGGCGAGTTGGGGAACGGTGAGGTGATCGCGCCAACCTTGTTCGCGGCGGAGGTCGGGCGGACGATGTTGGAGCCGGCCTTGGTCGGGGGCGCGTCGTTCCAGCCGGGTATATCGCGGCGAGCTGCGGCAGGAAGAGGCGGCGGGGGAAGATGATCCGAGCTCGGAGTGCCGACCGGACGCGGCGGGGGAGGCACGCTCACGCTGCCGGGCTGAGCATACGCGGGCTGACCGTAGGGCCCGGCGCCATAACTTCCCCCAGGCTGCGCTTGCGCAGCAGGGTTGCCGTAAGCGTTGGTCGGCTGGTACGGCGTGTAGAGCTGCTGAGACTGCGGGACGGGGGTTGTCGCTGGCGGCGTCGGCGCAGAGACGGCAACGAAAGGGCTCGAGCCGTCGATTGAGATTGAGGCGCGCCCGTTCCGGCTTTTGTGTGACGGCTTGAAGCTGGCCGACGGAGGCTGCGGGGGCGGCAACGTGCGTGACTGCATCGGGTAAGCAGGGCTGGCCGAGGAGCCAGCAGCTGACGGGGTGGCAGATTGGTATCCCGTTGTGGCTGCGGCAGTGAAAGCCGTCGATGGACCGGCAGACGCCGTCAAGACGGAAGCCCCAGTAAGGAAGCGCTCGCGGGCTGCACTGGAACCGGCAGTGTCGCCGTCGAGCTTAAAATCGGCCGGCGTGAGTTGAATGTACTTGACAGCGTCGTGAACAAGACCTTGGGTCGCGAGCAGGTCGGCGTACTCGAAATAACGCTCGTAGAGACTGGCGAGTTTGTACGACCGCGCGCCCGAGTCGGCGACAGCCTCAGATTTGGTTGGCGAAGCAAGCTCCTTGTCGACATAGTCGGTAGCGCTTTGGAAGACGGTCACCTTCTCCATGAAGGACTGTAGCGCCTGAGCGTGAGCCGCGTAACGTGAATGGCTGGACGAGGCCTGCTCAATAGCGTCCTCCTCCTCTTTCATCTCGTCCGCCCAGATGATAACAACCTTCTCGAGCTTCTTAGCCGCAAGGAAGCAGAGCGTCGCATGACGGCGGTATTCCTTAGCGCGGTCGGCGGACTCGGCGGCCTCACTTGAAGCGGCGACCCGGTACTGGTGCTCGAGCCGCTGGCCAAGCTGCTCGGCTAGGCCGTTGAACTCATCGGTCTTGGCAAAGGTGCAGAGAACGACGAAGATCTCTTGCCACTCGGACAAGTCGGCGTTCTGGACGACGTCAGCCAAGTCGTCCGATACGATCGACTGGAAGAGCCGGAGGTATGGCAGACTCTCGGTCCGCCGCTCGAAGTAAGTCTTTTGCGTTTTGGCCAGCAGCTCAGGCCCGCCCCGGACAGCGAGCAGAATGGCGTCCGCGAAGCGCTCGGCCGACAGGCAGAGCGAGACGGCCGACTCAAAATCGCCAAGGACGAGCGCGCGCGTGATGAGGTTGTCCACCTCAGACTCGTCCGGGGGATAGATCTTGAACGTCGCGACCTTGAGACTGTCGGATGCGGCGAGCGACGGGGCGGAGCCAACAGTCGCAGCGGCAGATGACTCGGCCTGCTGCGGCTGGTGAGGCACAAGCACGTGTGACGGCAGGGCGGAACGAAGCGTACCCATCGACGAGAAGAAGTCCGGCGCAGCGTCCGTCTGAGGCGTACTAATCTCCTCGTCAAAGAGACTGCTCGACGGCTCGGTCGGCTCACTCTCGCCCTCGGACTTTTTCAGTGCATCCGGAAGGCCGCCAACACTGACCTCGGAGCCGGCAGTTTTGCCAACACCGCCCGCGGCGGTGGGGTTATCACTTTCGTCCATCGGCTGGCTGGGGGCACCCTCTACCGACGTGACAACCGTCGAGGATGGCTCGACCACTGCTTTCGATTCGACGTCGTTGCTGTGGTCCTTCTTGAACTTGTTGATAGCGACGGCGACCTTGTCCGCGACCTCTTGCTGAGAGAACCCGAGCAAGCTGACGAGTTCTGACCGCGAGTTCGCAGTGAAGAGCGAAGATAGAGCTTTCCAGCCGGCGGCGTCATGTCCGACCTTAGATCCATCGGCCTGACGCGAGCGCTCGTCACAGAAATCACTGAGGCGGTCCTTCGACTCCTTGGCCGCCTGAAGCTTATGGACTCGCTCGATTAGCTCGGTCTCGGTCACGACCGTCCGAAGGTGGACAGCACCGCTCTGGTGCTTGCCTGAAGAGCTGGCGAGATTTGAGGTCGTGACAAGCACGCCGCCGAAGCCGAAGGTAGCTGAAACTGGCCGTCGCAGCCAGCGCGGCGGCTGTTGCAGCGAGAAGCCACCGTCCGTCGACGATGCGAGAAAGGTTGGGTTGTCAAAGAGGTCCTCACCCTCTGTACCCTGCTCGGCCGCTGAGGAGCTGCCACCCTCAGCCGAGCTAGACGACTGGAGCGAGAAGATGTTGACCTTGCCGTCGAACGAGGCCGTCGCAAACAGATCCGGGTTGCGCGGGTAGAAGGAAGTTTGGAACGTCCAATTGTTGTTGACGGGGTACTGTGACATCAAAGAAGTCGCTCGTCAGTTGAGTCGTGCGGCAGTCGGTCTAAAAAAGCGGCAAGACACACCTCGCCAAGACGCTCCTTGTCCAGCGGATTCCATAAAATTGTCCGATTGTCCTTCCCGCTTGACAGGAGTAAGCTGGGGTCCTGCCGGCACCAAGACAGCGAGAGAACGCCTTTGTCGTGACCGGAGAGAATTGCTTCGGGCGCGAGCGCGTTACGCAGACTCCAGATCATGATGACGGGCGAGGCGTCATCCTCCGACGCAGTAGCGATGGTCGTCGGCTAAAGTTGACCGGGACGGACGCGGGGCGAGATGTCAGCTCTGGGAAGGAGGTCAATATGCGAACAAATGCGACGCACGTCCTCCGGGTGCCAGCAGACGCTACTGACGGCACCACGGCCGCCGTTGCCGCCCGGTCCGCCGCCAAGCCCAGGCGCAGCGTAGGTGAGCGTCTTGATCTGCGTCTTGGTCCGGAGGTCCCAGATAATGGTGTGGCCGGTCGACAGAGCCGACGCAAGGATGAATTCCTTCTGGCAGTTCCATGCAAGTGCTGAGACGTCGCCCGGCTTCGAAATCGGGCCAGGCGAGTAAGCCGTCGAACTTGAGCTCAGTGTCGTCGTGTCCCAGATAAAGATCTAGTAGGGCAGGGTTGCGGAGAGCGTCAGTGACTCGTGTGCACCTCCCAGATGAAAGTTGTCGATGTTTACCTCGCCATCCGTTGACCCCGAGGCAAGCAGCTGCTTTTTGCCGAGGCTGAAGTCAAGGGCACGAATCGGGCCCTTGTGCTTGACCTGCTGAAAGATGGTCGCCTCCTCAAGGCTGCGAGATCGAAGGGCTGAGTCAACAAAGCGTCGGAGTCAATGGTCAAGAAGCCCAACGCACCTGGAGCCGGTAAGTAGCTTCTCCGGGTCGTAGACAACCAGCTCGCCATCGTCCATGCCCGCCGCTAGCACACCGCGCGGTCGGCCATTGAACGGCGCCGACCATGCGAGCTTACTGAATCTGCCGGACGCCAAACAACGAGGGCAAAGTCAACAAATGAAGTCCAACCGAATTGAGACCCTTTGAGATACGAGATGGCAAGCGACGGCCACGTGCCACAGGCGCGGGTGAGTGTTTGCACCACGCGCAGGATGGCCCGTGTGAGACCCCCTACCGACTGTGGCATCGACCATCCAGCTGCCTTCATCGGATAGCCAAGGCCGACAAGCATCTCACGAGCGAGGTCCTGACAATCCGCTGCCAGCTATGAGCAGACGTACCTCGACTTGACCTTGAAACTCCGGACGGGCTCGCGCTTGCCAGCCTCGTTCGGCCCGGCCGTGCTAACCTCGGCCAGAAAGCCATCCTCGTCGTCGCCCTCCTCGCCAAAGTCAAGGTCTGCGCCACCTGCGACAGACTCCTTCCTGACCAACTTCTTTCTGGCGGTGATGGGGCTCCGAGGACCTTCCGAAGGTGCTGCCGGGGCTGGGAGCGACGAGTCGGTGCCGTAGACACTCCAAAGCTCGAGCCGGCCGCCCTGGTCGAATGAATCGTCGAGCGCGCCCGAGGCTGTGCCAGTCGCGAGGATGGGTAGATGCGCGGCAGAGGTGCCCCAGGCAAAGGCGCCTGTTCGGGCGAAAGTGGCGAGGGGCGGCATGGTGAGGGAAAGGAAGAGGAGAAGAGGGTGAGGGAAAACGAGAGCCCAGGCGAGATGGTGCCGCCGACAGAGATGGGCGGTCGCGAGCCTGCGGGCCGCGCGCACGCCCGAAGCCGCAGGTGAATAACGGGTTGGGTAGTTCTTTCAAATATGATGACAATGATAGAGACTTGTCTGTCCGGCAGCGCTTAGAGCGGACAATCGCTCTCCCCTTGCCCGAGCTAGTGTCGTCTTCGACGCTCCAGTCTCATCCATCCAGCCCATCGCGCGGCCGATCTATACACGGGTCTTCGCCCGGCAGCTCGACATCCTACAGCTCGTGCAGAATCGCCCAACACTTTAATGGTGAGCGGCCGCGGCAGCCTGCTCGGCCAGGATGCGCTTGCGGTACGGGTTCTCCGGCTGTGCGATGACAATCGGACAAGCGAGCAAGATCAGCCTGTGGCCATTCGGGGCAAATGCGGGGGCCATGAGGCGACTTACGTTCTCGAGGTTCTCCGGAACTAGGCAAAGCGACGCGATGGATGGGGGTCGGCAGCCGATTGACAGAGGAATTTAGGCGTGTTAGAAGACAGGCAAAGATAAGCGGCGAAGAGAACCGAATGAGACCAGCTCAAGCTAGCTGTGCGCGGCACCACCTGCTTCAGTCGCGGCACGTCGCTATGGACAGACCGCATGTGGGTGTTGCGAGCATCGAGGCTCCGAGGCGCTCTCCGGCGCGTGAGACGCATTTCACAAAGTCTGCACGTCGCAGCTACCGGTAGCGCTCTGCCGAGCGAGAGGATTCGCGGGCTCCTCCGCGACTGTGAAGGTGAAAGATGGAGTGGGCAAGGAGACGCACGAGCAACCATGGTGTCCTGGAGCTTCGAGATGATGAAGAGCGTGAGGCCAGCGCCTCCCAGGAGGAACTTGTAGGGCTTCCACATCTGCTTCAGATCAATTGCGTGATGTCCGGACATCGAAATGCGTGGGCGACGGGTCGACGGTGGTCAAGCCGAGAGCGGGAGATGGACGTCAACGAGCAACAGCCGGTCGGTCCAACGTAACGGAGACGAGGGGGGAAGCGACCATTTGAAGAAAGGATTGAGGATGACAGTTGGAAGCCGATAGCAGTGTGATGCACCATCGGATCAAGAGACGAGCGAGGTTCGAGGGAGCACGGGCCGGGGAAGCGGACGATGAGGGCGAAAAGAGGTAGACAGGCGTCAGCTCGTTGCCGAGGTAGCGTTGAAGCTGTCAGAGCCACAGCGGTCCCATATGGTCTCAGGGAGAAAGGAACCGCTGTTGGAGAAAGCAGCAGGCGACACAGAGGCGGGACAGACCGGCGTGGGGTAGGCGCGCATGCCGAAGAGGTTCGGGAAGGAGGCCTTGGGAGCGGGCATGACGGGCAAAGGAGGGCTGAATGAACGACAAGTATAGGTCAGTCAGTCAGTCAGATGATGATTGGCAAGCTTCTCACGCGCGACTTCAGACCCACGAGCGAAGGGAAGAGGCGAGTGTCGGAGAGGGGGTGCGAGTTCGGGTCGAGGTGAGCAGCTTGGGCGGACGGGCGCGGAAGAGGGCGAGGTCGACTCGCGGGGCGGTCTTACGCCGTGTCACGCTGGGCGTGCTTACGGGGGGCCGTGCCCGAGCACTCGTTGAGACTAACTCGACAGTTAGCTCCGGCATCGTGCTGTTGCATACAAGAGCACTCGGGTCGTTGAGCGGAAACGGCCATCTATAGGAGGGAGACACAGGCAGCGTCGTCCAATCATGAAAACCGGTCGGCATGCCGCGGCTTGCAAGCAAAAACAGCGTCGCTCCCGAACTGCCGCGTTGCCAGCGAGACCATCTCAGGCAGGTTCTCTCCAGGCTTCTGTTAAATCAAGACGATGACAAGAGGAGCGAGGGGGACGCAGGGAGCATTAGGAAGAGCAGATCGATGGGCGTCAACCAGAAAGATCAGAGTGGAACGGCACCCACCACAGCAAGAACGCCGACGCCGTCCTCCCCAACAAATGTAGGCGCAACGGTCACAATGACGACGTCGAGTACATTCTTTGGCGAGGTCAAGAAGGACGAGATGACTCGCGATCCACCTTCAATCATAAGGTGGGTGATCGACGTGTTGATCCGGTCTAGGAGCGGCAGGAGGTCAAAGATGCCTGGCGACCGAGCCCACGTTCGAGGGAGAAGATAAGCCCTCGTTCCGTCGAGCCATCGCAAGCGAGCACTAGTATCAGGAATGTGCGACCGACGAACCTGTCCCTTTGGTCGGCATGACGAGTATGCGGCAGCCGGCGTCTTCCAGCTCAATTCGCCGGTCGGCCCGGCACATGAGCGAATCGCAGACAATCCACGGTCGCTTGCCATTCCCCTCTTTAAAGTTTCGGAAAAGACGGGACGTCAGCGGAAAGCGCGCTCTGGCGTCGAGGATGATTGGTGTCGGCTGGTTGTGCTCCCGACCGTCAAGTAAGGCGGGCAGGTCGCGAGCTGAACCGAACCCACGGGCAGCCAATACGTGTTAGCTCAAGACTGGGCGAGCCTGTGAATAAAGGAGCGCACCATTCAAGATTGGGTCGTCATTTAGCAGCGTCTCGATACCGACCATGATAGCACCGTGCATGGTCCTTAGTCTGCGCCGTCGGCGCGTCGCTCGCGGGCATGTCAGTCCGCTGGGCTTCACCGAGACGAGCTAACCCACATACCGATGCGTCATAGCCTTGCTTTCCCGGCCGCTCAGCTGGATCTGCTTACCCTTGGGTCCCGCAATCTTTCCATCGAGCGACTGAGCGTAGGTCAGGGTAACCCAGGGCCGGTGCGAGTAAGGGCGGCCGCGACCGATCAGAGGCTGGAGGAAGGCGAGCGCCGGGTCGGGCTCGAGCACGCCGCTGTCGGCGGACATCTTCCCCGGTAGACGGATACGGAGGGATGGTAAGATTGAAGATGGAGGTAATTTCAAGGGCTTTGCGAGGAGGCTCGCGTGGCGTCTGGTAGAGGGCTGAATGTCGGATCGGGGCGGCAAGTAGCTGGGCAAGCCAGGCCGGGCTCAGCGCCCGGTCGGAGGCAACGCCGGCCTCGTCCGACAGGGGCGCAGCGCCGGCGGCTCGTCGAACAATCGTCTATCTTCGAGCCGCCGGGATCGCTCCATCTTGTCTCCTAACTTTCACTCAGCGTTCGGAAGCAGCCATGTCGACCTTCCCTCAGCCATTCCTTTCGTCTGTCTCGCACTGGCAAGCGACCAACCGCGGCCCGGGTTCTCTCTACTCGCACACGAACCCCTCAACGGGCCTCCCCGATTCGGCCGACATCGTCATCGTCGGCGGCGGCTTGCAGGGCGCTGCTCTTGCCTATTTTCTCTCGCGCGAGGGCGCTGCCGGACATGGCAAGGCGATTGTGGTCCTCGAGGCTAAGGATGTTGCAAGCGGTGCGACTGGGCGCAACGGCGGGCACATTGGTGTGCGTCTCCTTTTCGCGCGCTCCGTCGGCTTCGATTGCTGGTCATGCTTGACGGCACGCTGAACGTTAGCGTTTGAGGCCGACAGCCGGCGACATCCAACAGTTTCGTTGCCCATACCACTCCCTTCCCTTTTGGCTGCGGTCTTTCCGAGCAGGAGGCCGTGCACGTTATTCAGGCCGAGCGCGAGAACCTCAACCTCGCGGAGGCCGTGATTCGCCACGAGTGTCTTGATGTCGACTTTTGGCGGGGCGATTTGTGCGAAACGCACACATCGGAGGCCCAGTCTCAGGCGGCTAGCAAGAAGTATGAGGCGTGGCTGGCGGCACGCGCACGTGCAGGCCTAACTGATGACTCGCACGGGACGAGATTCGTGACGGACGCACAGGAGGCGCAAAAGGTGAGCCCAGTGGTCCTTGCTTCTTCGTGGTCGGCTGAGACTTCATCTACCCTACCCAGATCTCGCGAATCAAGGGTGCCGTCTCGGTGCAACTTCGGCCCGCCGGCTCAGTCCACTCGTGCGACTTTCCTTCAGCGTGCCCCGCAATAAACATAGCTAAACTCTCCTACACCCTGCTCGATGGCAGACACAAGCTGTGCACGGAGATCATGAAGCTCGCTCTCGCAAGCCAGCATTCTCATGTTCAGCTCTTCACGTGGACGCCCGTCATCGGCAAGCCCGAGCGCTCAACGAACGCGACTAGAGCCTGGATGATACAGACCGAGCAGGGATCTATTCAAGCCGGCCGTCTTATCCTCTGCACGAACGCACACACAAGAAACTTCTTTCCGGAGGACTCTCTGCTCTACTCTCAGTGAGCTCCTCCGCGACCAGCAACCCGCTTGTAGATCGTGTGGGCTCTGATTCATATTATCTGTCGCAGCATAACCCCCCGTCTGGCGCAGTGCTCGCTCATCACGCCAACGACGTCCTTCTCCGGTGAGGGCGCCCTTCGGCACACGTACAACACACCGGACCACTACCTCGTTCAGACGGTTTCCAGTGGGCTCGTTCTCGGCGGCGGTGTCGATGCCCTGGAGGCAAGCGGGGAGATGACGCCCAATGAGACGATCGGAGTCGTCGACGACTCAGAGACCATAAAAGTCCTTGACAAAGGTCAGACCCCTTGGGAACCATCCATGTACGATGACCTGATCGCTCTATCCCCCCTCGATCAGCCCTCGCTGGCTATTGCTCTGAAAACTTCGAGGGCTGGGGCGCCGAGGCTCGCGGCGAAGGGTGCGCAGTCTGTTGCGCCTCGCGGTTAAGCTCTAAGCTGACACCCAAGTTCCGGTCGATCAGACTCACACGTTCTTGGACCGGCATCCTCACGTACGTTCTCGACTACCGTCCTCTCGTTGGGCCTGTTCCAGATTCTCCGGGTCTCTTCATCGCTGCCGGTTTCCACGGTCATGGTGCGCGTCTCGTCGACGCTTCGCGACTCGCCCGTTTTACGAAACTGAGCCAATTCAACTTGATATTGTCTATTTAGGAATGTCAAAGATTTGGTCTGTCGCCTCGGCCCTCGCGCGTATGCTAGCTCTTCCTGAAGACCAGTGGGCCTGGGATGAGAAGCTACCACGGAGCTTCGAGTTGACGAGCGAGCGACTCGAGCTTGCAAGGGACGGCCTGCGTCAAGCACGCGAGAAGGCTGGCCCGGCGGCCGACCGATGGGTGCCCAACGAGGGTGGTCCTGGTTTCCGGGCGTCGTCGATGGAATAACCACATGTTTGACAGCTGCCGCTCATATAATGGCTTTCGAAGACAACAGTGCCCCGCGCACGCGTCGTGCACCTCGCCGATGAGTACAACTACTGCCGGCGGGGAGGCCCTTTCTTTTTTTCTGGCGCTCTCCGCTCAGGCCGCCCACCCGGGAGCTGCAGGCAACCGTGACGGGCGGCGAACTCGACCGACCAGAGCAACCCCTTCCTGCTCGCCGCCACCAAACCCTCAGCAAGCGATCAAGCCGAGAGGAGAGGCCTCAGCACCAAGATGGCGCAACGCAAGCTGCAGAGTCTGTAGTCCGGCGCTCGTCGCGTCAGATGCCTCTCACTTAGTCGAACTGACCGTCGCCGGCCCCTCTTGCCTACTGCTTTGCCCCCTCTACCGGCCCCGTCTCGCCGCAGCCGAGATCGACCGGACGCTCAAGAAGGTTCAGGAGGGTGTTGAGCAATTCGAGTCGATCTTTGACAAGATGAACGCCTCGACCAACTCAACACAAAAGGACAAGTGTGAGACCGATCTCAAGACGCAGATCAAGAAGCTCCAGCGGTTGCGAGACCAGATCAAGACGTGGATATCAAGCAGCGAAATCAAGGACAAGAACCAGTTGCTTGAGACGCGCAAGCTGATTGAGACGGTACGTTTCCGGAGAGGCTGTTCGCCTGTAAGGGGGCGCTTGGATTAGGGGGACGGAGGGCGTCGTTGTTCGGGCGGCGGTGTAATTCGCGATGGAGTGTCTGGGGGTTGCTCCAACATCCTGCCCGTAATCTTGAGGCTATTGAGCTCATTGCCTGCGCATTTGCCCATTCCTTCCGCTTGCAGCAAATGGAGCGCTTCAAGGCGCTCGAGAAGGAAATGAAGACCAAGGCCTTCTCAAAGGAGGGCCTCATTCAGGCGGCCAAGCTCGACCCGGCCGAGAAGGCCAAGATGGACACGATCAACTGGCTCTCGTCAATGATCGACGAGCTCGCACGCCAGGTCGAGGCCTCGGAGGCTGAGATTGAGGTGCTGGCAGCTTCGAGCGGTAAGAAGCGCGGCAAAGGCCCCGGCGGCGAGCGTATCGTTGAGCTTGAGACTCTAAACGAGCGCCGCAAGTGGCACGTTGGCCGGATGGAGCTCATTCAGCGCATGGTCGATAATGGCGGCATCAGTGTCGAGACAGTTGACGGCACGAAGGAGGACATCAGTTACTTCGTCGAGTCAAATCAGGTTCGTCACCGGTCGCTAAGTCATCTCGTTCGTCTGACTAGCGCTCGCCACTGACACTGCCATTGCTCGCTCGACGATCGTCTAGGAGGAGGACTTCGAGGAGGACGAGGGCATCTATGACGAGCTGGATCTTCAAGAAGATGACGACCTGTTCAATGCTAACGATAAGGACGACGTCCAGTCGTCGCACGACTCGCAGTCGGTTACAGACGGTGCGCTGATCGATGAGACGCTGGACTACTGGCTGCCGCTTCGAAGCTGATCGTTGAAGATACCCTTTGACTAGACCCGCCACTCACGCTTAAGACGCGGGGCCTTACTAAGGTCGACGATGACGCCTCGACGGCGAGCGGACGTGAGCGCAAGGTGTCGTTAGACGACGCGCCGGCGAGCCCTGTCATCCGGAAAACGCCGTCAAAGAGTGAGCCTTCCGCCTCTTGCGGGATTTTGCCTCTCGAGACTGATCGTCTGCGTAAGGACGCCTAGCAGAGACCGCGTCGGAGACTAAGTCGGATCCGGTACCACCCATACCGAAGCCCAATTTCAGCCAGCAACCGATGTCGTCCGCACTCAAAGCCGGTCTGCCAGCCACACAGACAGCGACTGGCCCTCGACCGGCATCGACAACCACTCCTCTTCCCGCGATCCGTTACGCCGCCGCTGCTGCGGCCGCAGTTGCCCCCTCGCAGCCGCCACCGCCGTCCGCGTCGGCGCCCCCTTTATCGATGCCGCCAGCGGATCCCTCATCTCATGTCCCTTCTCCTCCGACATCGATACCTGTCTCCGCCTCACCTGTCGCCTCATCCATGACATCTCCACCATCGGCATCGCTTGTCTCCGAGCCGTCTGCGCCGCCGCAACCAAGCGTCCTTGCCGAGCAAGCGCCGCGGTCACCTGCTCAGCCATCGGCCGTCCTGGCCGATCCCTCGAACAGCGTCGCGAGTCCCTTAATCCAGCCGGTGCAGGCGACTCAGCAAGCGCAGCCTTCTTCGTCGTCATCGATGCAGCAGAGCGCTCGGCCGGCTTCGCGTAGTGATGGAGCTCGCCTGCCAAACGCCCTCGCGGATCTCGTGTCGAGCTTTGAAAACGCAAAGCAGCGTTGTACGTGACGTGTCAGGGTCACTCCTTGGTCATAATGATGCTGACGGTCTTGAACGGCTTTGCCAATTTCTGAGCGGCAGCCTCGTCACGTGCTGGCGACATTGACCAACTCCATTCGGCACTCGATGCGTCGTTCCAGTCTCTACCGCATCCGCAGGACGCCGAGAAGTCAGGCGTTGATGCCCGATGTATGTCGTCATCCCATTTGCTGATCTTGCAATGCCCATCCACGTCGTGTTGTGTCCAGGCCGCGCTACTATATTCCCAAGAACCCTTACCAGACTCCGCTCTACTACCCGCAAGAGCCATTTGCCGGGTTCCAGGACAAGGATTTTTACGCCAAGCTCGATCTCGACACGCTGTTTTACATCTTTTACTACCACGCGAACACGTACGAGCAGTGCGTCTAAGCCCCCGTGCGTTGCGGCATTCGAAGTCAACGCCCGCTGACCACTTCACTCGCGCCCCTTCGCAGGTGGCTCGCCGCTCGGGAGCTCAAAAAGCAAAGTTGGCGCTTCCACAAGCAGTACTTGACGTGGTTCCAGCGGCTGAGCCAGCCGCAAGCCATCACCGACGATTACGAGCAGGGCATGGTGCGTTCTTCGACTGAACAAGACATGGCGCTCCGGGACTGACTTTGTGGGCGAGCGCTCTGACATTGCGGTAGTACATCTACTTCGACTGGGAGAACTCGTGGTGCCAGCGCAAAAAGTCGGACTTCCGCTTCGAGTACCGGTATCTCGAGGAGATGTGAGGCAGGGCTGGGCACGCTCCGATTTGTATTCTGCTTCCCTTTCGTCTCTAGCCTCTGCTGTTCTGGTCGTCATCACCTCCCATGACATATCTTTCGGAAGCGACGCCAACTGTGGAGTGAGAGGCAGGAAAGGCTCGCACCGAGTGTTGTTCTTTGGGAGCTCGTCGCGTCTTCGCGTCGTGTCAGTCACGCGTGTTCACTCATCGGTTGTCGTAAGCGGCGCGTCGTCGGCCCTGTTCGCACATCCCTCCCCGTTGCTCGCGGGCGACCTCTGCTCAGGTTATCTCCCAACAGCCTCTAAGCACGGTAGACAACACTCCGCAATTGATACCTTGCCCGTCAGCTCTCTCGCCAGCGCCTGCTAAGCGCTTCACCGCGCTCCTCGCATGCTTGCACCTCCAACAGCGCAGCTTGGCGCCCTCGTGCTGATCGCGGCGCTCGGCTCCGCCCCGGCTTCACTTGCCGCTCACAACGACCGTCGGTTTCTCACCGGGTCGCACATCGCCCGTAGCCCTCTTGCTCATCGCGCCGCAGAGACATACGATGGTTGGACATCGATAGGCTGCGTTACGGAAGCCGCCGACCCTCAGCGCGTCTTGGTTGGCTATGTCGAGCAATCGGTAGGCAACCTGACGGTCGCCGGTTGCCTCAACACCTGCGCCTCAATGGCTTATCTCTACGGTGGCATGCAGTGTGAGTCGAGCGTCCTGATGACACTTCAACATCTGCTATCTGACACGCTGCGTCCAGTCGGTCAAGAATGCTGGTGCTCAGACAAAATCAACGCGACGTCCGGCGGCGGCGTGGCAGCGAGCCCGTCGTCTTGCGACGCACCCTGCACGGGCGATCCGACAACAAAATGTGGAGGGTCAGTCATCGCCACTCATGGCTGCTTCGCCTTGTATCAGGATCGCCCTGACACTCGAACGAGAGCATCTAAATTGATGGCAACGTGCTGTGTAGGACGAGCTACTTGTCACTCTTTCGCTCAAATGAGATCGTCTGCGAAGGAGACACTTCACCTTCCGCTCCGACATCGACGTCGATGCCGTCCCCATCCAGCACGTCGACACCTTTGCCATCGGGCTGGCAGGCGCAAGGCTGTACGTCCCGGCACCCTTCTGATGTGCGATCGGTCTCGTGAGGCTGACTGCTGCTGGCGCTTGCAGGCTTTGTTGACGGTCCTGCCCGGCTGCTGAGCGGCCTGA
>MVAP01000105.1:0-56142 GCA_014825765.1 Cystofilobasidium macerans | reverse complement strand
CCCCTTGCTGCTTCTTCTTCTTCTTCTCCGCCTCCTCCGCCTCCGCCACCGCCGTCGATGAGGATGATGACCGACGACGACGACGACGACGACGAGCCCGCTTCGCCGACGACGACGCCAACGACGATCCTGACAGAATGGGACAGCGATGTGGAAAGTGGAAGAACGCACATGTCGACCGGCCTGCCGTCCGAATCGGCGCAGTCGAGCTGGACGATCAAGGGCGGGTTGAGCGGGAGCCGCGAGAGGACGTTGGAACCAAAGGCGGCGGAGCCGAGAGGCTGCTGGACGACGCGCAGGGTGTAGTTGCGGCTGTTTTTGAGTCGGGCGAGAATGGGGAAGCCACCCCGGGGCAAGTCAGACGATGGGAGACGGGACGAGAGACCGGACCGGAAGGAGGGAAAGGAGGGAGGGAGGGAGCGTCAAGGCCTTTTTCTCATTCACGCATGCGCGAAGGCGGGAAGGATGGCAAGGTTAGAAGAGGAAGGGGGAGGGGGGGAGGGTTCTCGGACTGGACAAGGGAAAGAAAGAAAGAAAGGGAAACTTACCGATCGCTCGACGTGCTCGACGTATGGGAGTTGGAGGAGCCGCTGCCCCCGCTCCCCTCCCCCTCACTACTGCCGCCGCCGCCACCGCCGCTGCTGCTGCTCCGCTGCTGCCGACCGCCGCCACGGCTCCCACCACCCCCACCGCTGCCCCTCCCACCCCCGTCGTCGTCGCCTCTCTTCCCCATAGCGCCGGCGGGGTCCAGATCGTCGGCGACGCGCGTGCCACCGACGCCGACAGCGGTGGTCCTCCCCAGCGGGGTTGTCGTCATCGTCGTCGTCGTCGTCGGCGGCGGCGTCGGGATCCCTCGCGTCGGCGGGGCGACGGCGGCTGCTGCTGCTGCGCCAAGGCCGCTCGCCGACGATGCTGTTGCAGCAGGCCGGAGCGAACGGAGGTCGTCGTTGTCGTCGTTGCTCATGTGAGGTAGCGCGCGCGCAGAGGAATTCGAAGAGGGAGAGCCGGGAAGGGGGAAGGAAAAGGGGGTAGGTAGCCCAACGTTGAGTGGGGGGGACACGAAAGTGAACGAGCGAGGGAGGGGAGCCCTTTGATTATGACGTCGCCGAGGGAGAGCAGAGAAGGCGGTCGCTTGTTGATTTCGGGCTGGCGAAGCCGATGTGTCCGAGAGAGAGAGGAGAAAAGGGGGGGCGTCGAAGGCTCGGTCGGTGGGTCGGACTGAGCGAGAGCAGACGTCGGGGTGCGGGCCAAGCGGTCGACGAGAGAGAGAGAGAGAGGAGTTGGGTTTCTGGCTGCTGCTGCTGCCAAGAGGGTGAAGGGGCTGTCGGTCGCGGCCGGGCGGGTGAGGGAAGAGAAGGAAGGAAGGAACCTCGGGCCGGCCTCTTTACTCTCATGCTTGTCTCTCCCTTAAGGGCGGGCGTGCGGCGGGGACAGAGACAAGGGGGTGCCATACGATGCCGTCTCTCGGGCTCTCCTTCCCCCCCCTCTGTCTGGCTTGGCCGGCCGGCCCATGGCAGAAGGGCGCGCGCGGGCGGGTGCGGGTGGGTGGTCGGTCGGTCGGTCAGCGAGGCGCAAGAGAGCGGGGAAAAGAGAGACGCCGCGACAGACCGGACGCCCGGTGCCGGCCGGCCGGCGGCGTCTCTTCTTTGTCTCCCTCCGGCCGCAAAAGAAACGCCTCGTCGGCCCTTTTTTTTCCCATTCAGGGTCCGCTCACCCCTGCGGGACCGCTCGATTGGGCCTGGCCTGTCGGTGTCTCGTCTCGCTCCGACAGAGTCGATCGATCGATCGATCGAAAGGCCGAGGCGTCCTCGCGTGCCGACGCCTCTCTCCCCTAGGCGTGCCCTGCGCGAACGGGAGCAATAACGATGGGGCGCGCATCTTTAGGCGACGCTTAATGCCTGTTTCTTACGCCACCCCTCTCCCCCGGTGCCGTCTGTCTGGTTTCAAAAGAAGTCCGGGACGCGAAACCCCCTTCCTCCCCCCCCCTTTCGAGTGAGAAGTCCCTCGTTCCCTCGCTCGATCGGTCGTCAGTCAGGGCTTCTCTTCTTTAGATGACGGGTTTCCGACCCGACGCGACGTGCACCCGAACAGGTAGTTTGAAGAGAGATCGTCCAAGTGGGAGCGAAGCCCGACCTACCCCTCCTCGGCTGGCTGGGGGCCGGCCGGCCGGGGCGGGGCTGGCCTGGCGCACTTTGTCTCTCTCTCTCTCTCTCTCGGGTAGAAAGCCAAAGCAGGATCCTATCGGGCGACCGACCGACACTGGACCGGGCGGAGCAGAGCGTTTCCGATGGCCGCGCGCGCCGCAGGGCGGGCGGGGTTCTCGAGGACCTCGGGGGGGGGCTGCATCCATCCCGCAGACGCCCTTCCCCCCGCCCTCCGGACAGAGAGAGAGGGCTCATCACCGTGGGGAGATGAATGAGGGGCCCATGCAATGCAGCACCCCAACCCCATGTTCATGTCGTGTCTCCTGCCCATGCATGCCCAGACCGCCCGCAGGAGTGGAGCTTGCCCTTTCCCGCCGCGCCCATGCACTTCGTCTTGCGAACAAACGATCCCGGAAATCCCAGACGACGGTCCGTGTCCGTCCGGTCCGGTCCCATTCAGACCTCCTCTCCGAGGGCCGGAACGGACAAGAGGTCGACCCGACGGATCCTACTGATCTGATCTGGCCGAGAGACCTGGACCCGGGCGGGTACAAGTATAGAGCCGGACGTGCATGGCGTGCGTGCGTGCGTGGCAGGCCTCCTCTCCTCCCAAAGGCCCGGACCTCCACCCCCTCTCGAGGAAGGAGCCGCCCGCCCGCCTGCCGGATGGGTTGCGGTCGGGTCTTGAGTTCTGGCGGAGACAAAGCAGGAGAGAGAGAGAGAGAGAGAGAGAGAGAGAAAGAGCCAGAGAGAGGTGGCGCGCGCGCGAGCGAGCGAGAGCTCCCAAGCGGAGGGAGTGAGCCCACGGCTCGACTCGACTCGACCGACCGCGTTTCGGTTGTCTCACCATTCTCACCTCTCTTTCTCTCTCCCTTCCTTCCTTTGTGCCACGGTGCCACGAAACGTTCCCACCCTGGGCTGAATCGAGTCGAGTCGAGCCGAGCCGAGCCGAGCCGAGCGGGAAATCTAACCTCCGACGCCATGCATCAGCGATTGAAGGTGTGGGGTGAGTCGTTGGAAGGGGGGAGGAGTTGGAGACGTGGGAAGGGGGATCAAGAAGGGGGCTCTCGCTCGCGAGGCGATCGAGGGGGCGAGTACGTGCATGGGAGGGGGGGGGGGGGGCAGCACAGGCCGGTACGGTACGGTGGACCGACCATGCGGGAACACACAAACGTGCATCGAGCTGAGTTGGGTCGGCGGTGGATGATGGGTTGGTTCTTTGCTGACGATCGACACACGGGTCGGACGAGACGAGACGAGAGGACGAAATGACGGATCTCTTGATGGGAGGGTTCAAAGCTTGCTGGCTGCACTGGGCGGCGGAGCATTTTTATTCGATTCGACGGTCGGACGGACGGACGTGACGTGCTCCCGGCATGAATGCATTCCGCGTCTTTACCGATTGACCGACGGACGGACGGACGGAAGGACTCGACTCGCGGGACTCGCGGTCTCGAGAGCACAAAGAAAGAGTCTACCTTGCGAGCCCCAGCCGGGTAGAGAAGGACGAGCTGAGGGGGACCGACCGAACCCGACGACCGGTTTCTCTTTCTTCACATTGCGTTTCCTCTCCTTTCCTTTCTTCCTCTACGAGACCCGGCTCACTCACTCACTCGGACGGGCCCGGTCGGGTTGGGGTCGGGGTCGAGGGAGATTCGTTCTTTCTTTCCGCACGATCGAACGAGGCGCGCAAGCAAGGAGGGGGAAAACGTTTTTCTCTCTCCCGGGTGAGCGAGGTCAATGCGCCCTGCCCCACTCGCTTGCTTTCCGGGTCGTCGGACGGACGGACGGACGGATGGGGCACTCATCGACCAGTAGGTAAGGAAGCGAGCAGCACGGACGCAGACCCGTCAAGGACGACCGCGATTCGATTCGACTCGGTTCGATTCGACGAAGGCATCTGCTTTGCCCATCCGCCCGCGGGCCCACCTGACGATCGATCGAACGACGACGAGGACAAGGACGACGACGAGACCCGATGGAAGGATAGGGATGACGGAGTCTGGACCGGTTTCGTCCTTGCCCTTCGAAACACCCAGCCTAGCCGTTCGAGCGGAGAGCGAGAGTGAGTTTAGACGGAGGGAGTTGCAAAGCGCAGCTATCATCCATCCATGTCTCCCGAGCACCGCCGCTGTCGGATGGACGGCAGATCAAGGCGACAAGGGGCCCGTGATCGTGGGAAATGGATTGAACGGGGGGGTGGGGTTTATTCGTTGGGGATGGGTTGCCAATGGACGTCCAAAGGGGGAGCTTAAGGACGTGGGACCGAGAAGCCTTTGCTCGAAGGGTCTGGGCGGGTAGGAGGGGGGAATTCCTTCCATTCCATCACGCAGAAGGGGAGTGAGGTTCACGTCGTGGAAAGGGAGAGAGAGAGAGGCGAGAAGGAAGGGGTCGGTAAGATACAAACAAAAAGAGGAAACAGCAGTCGGTCGGACGAGCGGGAAGAGAGGGAAGGCGAGAGGCTAAGGAAGGCTGGAGGATTCCCTTCAGGAAGGTCACCTCCGTCCGGACCCAGGCTCTACTCGAGGGGACGCGTCCGAGGGCGAGAGGTTCAACGAACGGCGGCCAAAAAGGTTGTGGGGGGGAAGGGGATGAGGAGAGAGATAGAGAGAGAGAGAGAGAGAGAGAGAGGGAAAGGCCCTTCCCTCTCCTCCTCCTCCTCCTCCTCGGGCCTTGGGGTCTATTCGCCCTTCTTCTTGTCCTTGCAGACGCCCTTGGGGAGGGCATAGTCCTCGACCCGGATGCCTCCGCCCCAAGGGGTCGCCCCGCGGAGCGCCGCGTCCGGCCCGAGGCCGTGGTCGGCGAAGGCCGACCAGATCTCGCAGGCGTTGGCCCCGCCCGTCAGGATCGCATCGGCCTGGACGATGGCGTCCCGGGCGTCGAAGAAGCTGGAGGTTGAAAGATGCGCGCGCACAAGGGAAGGGTGTGTGTGTGGGGGGGGGGGGGGGGGGGGGGGGGGGGGGGGGGGGGGGGGGGGGCGGGGGAGGGGGGGGGGGGGGGGGGGGGGGGGGGGGGGGGGGGGGGGGGGGGGGGGGGGGGGGGGGGGGGGGGGGGGTTGCGACGAGGAGAGGGGAGGTGAAAGGGAAGCATGAGGTCAGACGGGGTCTCATCTCTAAATGGAGCAGGGAACCATGCACGAGGGAGCGGGCAGGGGGGTTCGGAAGGAAAGGCGGGAAGAGAAAGGGAGCGGGAGGCGGGAAGCGGAAAACGTACGACGGTCGGCACGGCTGAAGCTTCATGCCGTTCATGACAAGCTGAAGGGCGAGCGTGTTTCCATGCTTGGGGACGAGCGGCCGGACGAGCTCGCCCTCCGGGTCGAGCTCAGCGAGGGCGGCATAGTAGTCGTTGGGCTGACGCGGGTCGACCGGCGGGAACAGCTCGGTCGAGAAGCCGTGCTTGGCGATCAGGTTCTCAGTCATGACGAACAGGAACTGGGCCCAGACCTCGCCGATCGCGTGGACGCCAAAGTCTGGGTGTGAGTAAGAAGGGGGTAGGGGGAGGAAGAAGGACAACTGTCAGGGCACTGGGCGAGAGGGTATGTTCTTTTGGGGGGGGGGGGGGGGGGGGGGGGGGGAAAGAAAGGAGATACTGACAGCCTCCCTTGTCGAGCGTCTTGTACGTCGACGGGTTGACGGTCGCGTTCAACGAGTAAGGATAGTTGCGAATCCCCCCGGCCCGATTGGCGGCCCAGGCGCCCATCGGGAAATCCATCGGCTCCCCAACGTGAGGGTGCTTCCTTCCCGAGCCGCCGGCGGGAACCTCACGCGTCTTGCGGATCTGGGTCGCGAAAAAGTCGCCCCAGCCTTCACCCATCCCGCCGGCCTCGCCCCAGCCGAGGCAGCCAGAGTTGGCCGGACCGCCCGTCAGGCGGGTCGAGACGCCGTGGGCGTATTCGTGGATGACGATACCGGCTGCCGTGAGAGCACGCGCGAGCGCGAGCGGGAGCAGTGAGTCGAGAAGGGGATGATCCGGGAAGGGAAAGGGGGAGAGGGAGGAAAGGGGGCAGAAGGGGTGTCAGTCGAGTGGGACGCAGGGAGCGCAGGGTCAGAGAGAAAGAGCGCAAGGTGAGGATGAGACCCAAAGGCAAAGCAGGAAACGTACCCTCGAGATCGCCGTCGCGGTACGGAGTCGCCGTGTCCCAGACGTACATCCTCATCCGGCCGTGCTGGCCGTCGGGTGGGGTGGCAAAGTTGGCATTGTTGGTGCCCGAGCCGTCCTGAGCATTGGCGATGACAGCGTCGGCCCCTTTGCCACCCTTGCCGAAGTTGGCCTCCTGGAAGTTGCCCGCGAGCTCGTCAAAGCCCCAGCGGTAAGTCAGGTCGTGGAACTGTGTTCGCCAGGCGGGTGAAGCGGTGATCGGAGAAGAGGGGTGTGGAACGGGGGATCGGGTCGAATACCGGACGGGAGAGAGGGGAAGAGGGAGGGGGAGGGGGGGGGGAGGACAGGAGAAGAGAGGGAGAGGAAGAGTGTCAGTGGGAGACCCAGACCACTGGCCCGGATGAGAAGGATGACAGCGCCCACGGGGTCTAGAGGAGAGAGGAAAGGGAAGTGAGAGGTTGAGAACGCGCGCACGCACCATGTTGCACGTGTAGAAGAGCTCAGTGATGGCTAGGTCGGCATACTCCTTGGGCCGGAGTCCCTCCTCCTCACCGTAGGGAAAGTCGAACGAGCCGTTGCGACCGACGACCGGCCGATAGTTGGCGAGCCAGTTGCCCTGACCCTCCCAGTTCTCCTGGGCAAAGACATTATTGCCGAGCGTCGTCGTCGTGTTGACCCAGCCGTGCTTCGGGTCGGCCTCGACGCCCGGCGTCGTCGAGAGGAAGGGCGAGGTCGTCACGGGGATCGCGTGCCAGCCGGCCGGGGAGGCGACGCCGTCGTGGGGCGAGCGCAGAACCGACCGGTTCCCGACCGAGGGGTCGTTGATCCCAAGCGGCCAGACGCGGTACGAAGGGGTAAACACTTTGTTCTCGTCGCCGTCCTTCTTGCCCTTGTGACCGCCCTTCTTCGGGTCCTTGGTCTTGCCGTTCTTGCCACCCTTGCGGGAGAAAGCCGAGGAGGAGGAGGGGGCGTCCCTGGCCCAATCGACCGCGGCGAGGACCTCGCCCCGTTCGACGCCGACCGCGCCCTCGTACCAGTTGTCGAGCATCTCGAGCTCGAGTCGCCAGACGAGCTCGAGCGTCCGCTCGTCCGTCTGGAGGTAGGCAAGCGAGGCCCGGACCCCACCGCTCGACGCGATGCCGACGACGCCGGGCGCGTTACGGATCTCGAGCGTAGACGGCATCAAAGGTCGCTGCTGCTGCTGCTGCTGCTCGTCGGGGACGACGACGGTCAGCGTCTCGAGGTATCGGTCGGGCTCGGTCCGAAGCGAGCGGCCAACCGACTCGTCCGGGTGAACGAGCGCGAGGAAGGCAAGGACGGCCCGCGCAGCGCCCTCTTCGTCAATCGTTAGAACCGGAGCTGAAGCCGAGGCCGAGGTCGGGCCCTCCGTCGTCGTTATCTCCGAAGACGATGAAGTGGACGGGCACATGGCTCGGACGAGCTGACCGAGTTCCTTGACCGCCTGCGAAGCCCTCTCAAGCTCGGCCCTCTCCTCCTCTTCCTCTTCTCCAGCCTCCTCCTCCTCCATCCTCTCTCCAGCTCGCATCTCGGCCCCCCCTCCTTCCCCTCCCAGACCCAAAGTCACCTGCTGCTGCTCGCTCCCATGGCCGAATGCCACCAAGTGATCTGCCCGCTCCCCGTCGGTCAATTGGGCGAGCCGCGCCTGGAAGTCTTCGACGGTCGTCGTCAGACGGTCGATGAGCGAGCCGCAGTGCCGCGCGTAAGGGCTCGCTGCCCGCTCGCCCGTCGGCTGAGAGCCCGAAAGCGACGAGGAGGGAGGAGGACCTCTGTAGAACTGAGGGTGGTCAACGAGAGGAGAGAGGGTGGAAGGGTGCCGCGGGGGGGGGGGGGGGGGGGGGGGGGGGGGGGGGGAAGAAGGGGTCAGTAAAAATCCTCGTTCACCTGACAGCCTGGGCGACAGAAGCAGTGGAAGGTCACGAAGTAAGGGAGAGCGGGACGAAATGAGGAGGTTGGGGAATGAGACGAAGAGAGCCGCAGGGCAGGGTGGAGGGTGGGAAGGGAGGAGTGAGGGGAATGCCAGGAAGGAGGGGGGGGGGGAGACTTGAGAAAGGGCAAACGCACCGAGTTACCGCTCGAGAGGAGCCGCCCGTCCGGTCCAAAGTTGAGGTTGGCATCGCCGTCGGCCACCTCGAGTCCATCGACGAGCTGCCGAACAAAGACGTGCGTCGTCCGCGTCTGGCGGTCGGTGTACGACTGCGTGAGCGAGATGAGTTTGGGAAAGGGGGAGGATGCAGGGGGGGGGGGTAGTGTGTGCGTGAGTGTGTGCGTAGGGTGGATGGGGTTCGGCGCGTCGTATGGATCAGGTGTGTGAAGGAATGAGGGTGGACAAGGAGAGGCGGTCAAGGAGGGGCGAGCAAGCAAAGAGGAAGATGAAGGGACGGCCAGGCATTATATGAGGTTGCAGAGGAAGACGGTCGATGGAGGATCGCGAGATAAGTCGGCGGGGTCCGGGTGTGCAGTGGAGGAATGCGATCGGATAGGCCGTCGGCAGACCGGACAGGGCAAGCGCCGCGATGAAACCACGTTCAGAGATAGAGGTGAAGCGTTCACCATACCGGAGTGACGAGGAGAGGGACCGGACGGGATGATTGAAGGGGACGCAAGTACAAGCGTCAGTTCTCGGTCCTTTCGTACGCAAGAAAGACAGGGAGGGAGCGAAGGGGAGCCCATTGGAAGGCATGAGGGGCGATCGGCTGAAGCTTGCGATCTCAACCCATGCGAGGAGACGGAGGGGAGGGGGAAAGGGGAGGGGTGTTGGAGGAGGTTGAGGGAGATGTAGGCCAAGGGCGGTGCGTCAACAAGCGGGTGCCGACCGCGGCCGGCCATCGGCCTCTAGGTGGCTCAACCGTCCGCCCGTCTCTCCCGCCCCTCTCCCACTAGAGGGTGACCGAGGGGTCCCGGCCCTCAACAACGTCTTCTCCCCGGTCTACCCTTCAGGCGAGATCGGCAAGGAGCTGAATGACCGAGGTGAGACGGGGTGGGGACGGAAGGGGAGACTGCGGATGAGACCCTTCGCTTATCGGGGCCAGCCGCGCGCCGGCCGTCGCACCACGCGGGGTCCATCTCCCTCCTTCCACCCTGCTCGCCGGCAATGTACCGGCAGAGTAAAGAGAAAGACCAGACGCACGTCGTTTCTGACGAACCAATCCTTGCCCTCCTCGCCCTGATCGGCCAAGGCGGCGCGGGCGAGCTCGCCAAAGGACCGCTTGCCGCCGCCGCCGCCGCCAAGCGAAGGGGTGGGGGGTGGGTCGGTCGGCGGGTGGAGGATGAGGGTGCGGCCCGATCGGTGCGGGTGGGGATGAAAGTTGACCGTCTTGCGGCTGTTGGCGTGCGAGTGGCCGCTGCCGTGAGCGAGGGCGGTGAGCGGTAGGAGCGAGAGGGCGAGCAGGGGAAGCATCGCGGGGGGAGAGGGGGGTGGTGGTTGAGGGAGGGGAGGGATCGGTCCGGAGTTCGGACCCAACACCGACAGTCGCCTCCGACTCCTGAATCAGGTCATCCGTCACCATGGGCCCAGGGGTATATAGGCTCGGGTATTGGTCCTATCCGGATTGCATCGGATTGCCATGAACGGAATGGCTTTGATCTCTCAGCATCCCTGATTATCGTGCGCGAGCACCTGCCGACGAGAAGCATCATTGGCCTCCTGAGGGACTCTCACCAGACCTGCTCAGGAGTTGCCTTGTGTTCCAGGACGTCTGACCCAGACTACCCCACTGGTTGGTTCGACGGGCGAGTCTCCTCGCCTCGGACCACAACAGCAAGTGACGGTGAAAGCAGCAAAAAGAGAACTTTAGCCCCATGGGGGGGTCGAACCCCCAGCCTTCAGATTGCAACCCTGCCGAGACACGTGTTAAGAGTCTGACGCTCTACCGATTGAGCTAACAGGGCATCGATGTTTGCTAATCTGCAGGTAACAGGTAGTTCCACAAAAATAATTAATAGGCCCTTCTGTTGGCCTCTCTCGTAGGCTTGAAACGTACCTGACGCATCTCTCTATGATCCTCATGCTTTTCCTCGCGCTAGACCGAGTGACAGCCGACTCTTGAAGAAGACGTCCGACCTTGACATCATTAGCGGCGCAAGCCTAGGCGTGGCACACGCCCCACGAAGAATGCCCGCCAAAGCCGCCGCGAGCTCCCCTCTTCCTTTCGATCATCCACCAACGCACCACGCCTCCTTCCAGTCTTCCACTTTCCTTGCATCATGTCTGCTCCTCCATCTCCCAAGGCTGAGGGCGAGTCCGCCAAGGGCGAGGTACGTCCTTTGCCTTCCCCTCCAGCTTGCTCTGCGACGAACGGTCGTCCGCCTCTCGCAGCCCGCGCGTCGTCGGCCGACGAGCTCGTCGCAAGATCTCTCCCCCCGCCCCCCGCCCCTCTAACCCTTTGAGGGCTGGCTGGTCGCAGCAGCAACCCTCGACGCATTCACGCTAGCTGATGTTCTGCTGGCTCTCGTGACTGCCCCGAGCTCAGCCCATCAACATCAAGGTCCGTGCAGCAGGGCTCGCGCCGTGGGCTGCCTCCGCGCCGGGCCAGTGAACTGACGGGATCGCATTCACCGTACAATGTGCTCTTCTCCTTCCTACCTTACTCCCCAACGACATCTGGAATCCACTCGTCAGGTTGCTAGCTCGGATGGTAACGAAGTTCACTTCAAGATCAAGGTGCGCAAGCTCCTTCGGCCGGCGCCGGCTCAGACCGGCCGCACAAGATGCTGATGTCGCTCCCTGCCCCCCCCCCCCCTGCCCTCCTCCGTGTCAGACGACGACCAAGTTCTCCAAGCTCAAGTCGGCCTACTCGCAGCGCGTCGGTGCGTTCTTCCTGTATCTCGTTCCTCCAGCTCATCCGGCTCCGGCATGGCTACCTCTCCTCGGTTATTCCGCTCGGGTAGTCCGCTGACCTGTCTCGCCGCCCTGCGACCCGGTCGCTCGCTTGCGTCTCTCACCTCACCGGACTAACAGGCAAGGCCGTCGGCACTATCCGGTCCGTTCCGCCTCTTGACCGATGTCTCAACCGCCGCGATCGAGGCCGTTCCAGGGTTCGTCGCTTGTCAAGGGGAACGTGCTGGCTGACTGGCTGCAGCTGTCTTGCTTGACCCTTTAGCTTTATGTATGACGGCGAGGTTGTCCGCGACGAGGACACGCCCGGCTCGCTCTCGATGGAGGACTCGGACACCGTCGAGGTCGTCCTTGAGCGTCAGTCCTGCTGGCAGCGTCCGGATCGAGGCGTAGGCGATCAGCTCGCTGATCTATCACATCTCCCATCGAACCCCCTTCCCCCCTTTCCCTCTACACGCAGAGATCGGCGGCTCGTGCTAAGTAGACGTATGCGTTGTCTTACAATTTTGCACGACCACTTTGAACAACCCGGCTGTATGAGGTCCGTCCTCGACCTGCCTTGCAGGAAGTGTCTTCCGCCGTTGACTCGTCCCCATCGCCCGTGCGTCTCCCGTCCGCCAGCCTTGTATCCCCTGATTCACTTACAAGGCAGCCCTACGTCCATCGCGCCCGGCCCCCATCATTCTTTCCCTGTCGAATCTACATGCTCGGCCACCTGAAGGCAAGCTCGGCAGGCTCGATATGCGATGTCTTATTCCTCGTGTAGACCGCGGACCAGTGCCTGCGCCAACTCTGCCAATGCCAGCGCTGACCCTGCTAGTGCCAGCGCTGACCCTGCCAGAGCTCGAAGGGCGTCCGCGCGCGCCGACGCGGGGTGGGTGTTTTTCGTGAGCTGCCGAAAGCCAAAAAGGGCTTTCTGCGCGGCGCAGTGAGCGAGGAGGGCAGAGCGGGGAACCAACGTCGGGATACCCCGACCATCACATCACCGCTCGTAGTTCCCTCCCTCGCACACTTGCCGCAGCAAGGTCCTTCACCCACCCACCACACCCTGTGAGAGGACTTTGATACACACATGGCCGAATTAGTTCACGCATGCGCCGGGCGTTGCATGGTTTCGCGCAACAACGCGCTGAGGCAGTAATTCACCTGCGGAAGACCACCTGCTCTTCAAACCAGTCCCGCCCAGCCTTCCCCCAGGTGCGCGGGCTGGCCAGATCGCGCGAGCCGGGGTTCGCGCGTCTCTTCCCCAGCCACGAGAGCCAGTAATCCTGCGCAGAAATGATATAAGCTGCGCCCCACTTGAATGATCCGCGAGCGCGACAGGGAGGCGTGACTCGCGCTTGCGTGCGCAAGACGCAGCGACCTGCGACCGGCTTCCGCGCGCGCCGCGAGCCCCAACGCTCACCACCCACCCTAGGGCGTACGGGGGGGTCAGAATTTCAACCTCAACCAATCGACTCGAGAGTAATACCGTGCAACGCTCCTGGCCGCGACGATTATAACCATATAGATTTCAGGGCCATACGACGCGATCCGGCCGAGAAATCCCTCGGGGCGCACCCAGCTTCGTTACCCTGGTGTGCTAGACTAGGTAGGCTCATGTGGAAACGAGGGAACGCGAATGGGTTTGAAGAGACTACAGAGGTAGGTAGACAGACGCGAACGTGACGGAAGCGGGACCGAGCCCAGAAATGAAGCGAGCGAGGGACGCAGGAGATGCGCGACAAACGTAGAGAAGTGTAGGACCAGGGATAGGATTGGGAGCGGGAAAGGAACGCCCGCGCGGCGCTTGACGGGGGCACGTGTGCTGGCCCCGGAGGAGGAACTGGGGACTGTCAGAGTCGACGTGCAAGAACACGAGATGGAGAGGCGCGAAGAAGGAGAAGACGGAAGGAGAGGGGATTCCAAGATGACGGATGATGAGAGGGGTGTTTAGGAAAAGGGGTGTGTGTGGATGGGGTGGCGTGGTCCGAAGCGCTGAACACCGTCGTCGAGCCAGTCGACGACGTGGCACTTGTGTCGTACGTCGTAGGAGTTTCTCCTGCTGGAAGGCTGGATCAGAACAGATGGGTCGAGGGCGGCGCGAGGATCCGAATACGGACGACCCGATTCATCGTAAGCGCTTGCCCCCACGCTCTTCACCGACCGACTCCTCCTCCCGCTGCTTTCGCTTGCCTCCGCTGCCGGCTGGTTTGCTTCCACCAGTCTTAGCGCGCGAGTTGACAGGCTTCTTGAGGTTACCTGAAGGAGCGACGCCGCTCAGAAGCTCGTACGCGTCCGCCATCGTAAAGTTGATGAAGGTGCTTCCGAACAAGGGCTTCGTGCGCTTGCTGCTCGTCGACTTGGCGGCAAAAGCAGGCGAAGTACGGGGGCTGACTGGGGAAGCGGCATCCGAGGATGAGCACGACGAGGCCGGGGGGGATAAGGATAAAGGCGCTTTGTAGGTTGATTTCGACGTTGAAGGCCGAGGGAGCTTGCGGATCGCCCGGGGCGCAGCCGGGGGCGAGGTCGCGTATGGATGAGTCGAGGGAGGCGTGCAAGGGTAGTTTGGAGACATTGGCGAGTGGACGATGCCGGTCGCCGGGGCTGCTGCTGTTGCAGGAGCCGGTGCGGCAGGCGGAGAGGGGGCCGACTGGTACGGGCCGGCCAACGGGTGCGAGTGCGACGCCAGTGGAGAGAAAGGCGAGCAGTTGACCGGCGGGAGGCCGTACAGGTATCCAGGCACGACTTGACTGAGAGTCGTCGAGACGGGGACCGGCGCCGCTCGAGGGGGGTCGTCGGCGAGTGCGGTCGTCCTCGTCGACTGGAGCGGCGTCGAGGCGCTAGCGAAGGCGAGCGCCTGGAAAGACGCTTTGAGGGACGAGGCACCTGCCTTGCGCCGTAGCGGAGGAGCCTTGCGCGCTACAGAGGCCTGCTGCGGGATTGTTATCGGCGCCGGTGAGGCAGGAGGATATGGCGACCAGCCAATAAGCGACAGCGAGCCGACCGCCGCAGGAGTGCGTTTACGGGCCAACGCTCGGTCCGACGCTTGCTTGCGGAGCAGCGCGCGCGTTGCATCGCGCTCATCAGCGGGCTGACGATGGCCACCGACGGTTAGATCGGCGGGGGTGACAGTCGAATTGGATGACGAGGCCGAGGCTGACGAGGGAAGAGGCTTGTCGTATGGGAGATGCTGAAGGTGGATAAGCCAGAAAGAGAACGAAAAAGATGGTCAGTGAGATCGAAGATGGGAGAAGCAGATATTGTCGACAAGGTTTTACCAGCTGATTAGGGACGACCCATTGCTCGAGGCCCGATCCTTCCTCCTCATCGCTGCTTCCGCCGCTCGCTTCTGCGATCCTTGGCGCGACCGCAAAACCCCAAGCACCCTCGACGGCCGGCTGGTCATTCTCAAAGTCGTAGTAGTCCCAGCGATCGTTGGCCGAGGATGGTGGGGACGAGGCCGGGGCGAACGAGTCGAACGACGACTTGGTCGAGAGGGTGGCGGACGAGAGCGAGTCGGGGTACCACTCGGGTAGGTCGGCAATCTCGGGTACAGACGAAGACGAGGGTCGGACCGTGTACGACGTTGACGCGGATGGAAATCCGAAAGCGTCGTCGTAGAACGTCTCCGAGACGGCGCCAGTGCCATAGCTATATGCATCGTGCGCGGAGGGCAGGTCAACAGGCGGGAAGAAGGGCGAAGGCGAGCCGGCGCCCCAGGAGCCGCCGTCACCTCCGGCCGAGGACGATTCGTACGAGTCATAGCTGGTCTGAGTTGTCGTCGTCGACGACGAGAAGGCCGAGAGTCCAGCCGTCATGGGGTGCGAGGCGGATTCCTTCCGGGGAAGGGCAAATGCGGAGGACGCCAGGTCCCCCTCACCGACGGCCTGGGTGCTGCAGTCAAGACTGTCGTCGTCGGCGCCACCATTAAAGAGCTGCTCGGCAAGGCCAGAGAAGGAGGCGAAGCTGAAGGATTCTGAGGAGCTGGCGAGCTGCTCGTGGCCTCCCCAGGCCGCGGGCGAGCTCATCGACGGTGACGGCGCTGACGACGACGAGGAGACGCCCTCGAATGGACTTGCCGTTGGCCGGTTGCGAAGAGCCAATGAAGACGCAGATGATGGAGGGGGGTAGTAGCTGAATGCGGGCTCGGCGTCGTATTGCTCAAACATGGCGGGAGGGCGGGCGGGAGAGGGGTCGAGGGGAAGGGCGGGAGGGGGTTTCGGATGGGTTGGCTGGCTGGCAGCGAAGGCGATGAGGGGTCGCGGACGGGCGAGACCTCTGACCAGAGAGGCTCGTATAGAGGGTTCGGGAAAGGGAGAGGGTGACGCAGGGAGAGAGAAGAAAAGGGTCAGGTGAAGGTATGAAGGTGGCGGGCTGGATGGAGCGTTGAACGACAAGAGGAGGCGCGCTGCTCGACACGCACCCAGCCGAGCGGAGCGGCCGCCGGGGGCGCCCAGAACAAATCAGGCGCGCGGCCGACGCGTCAGGACAACACCCTCGACCGCCTCCTCCGTGCGCTACCCCCTTTCTTCTACCGCCGGCCATGGCCCTCCCGCCGCCGCAGCCGATTCCGGCCTCGCCCACGGCCAACCAGCATGCCATTCCGCTCGCGCCCTCAACGCCCGCGCCTCACCGCGCCCGGCTCACTTCGCTCGAGGGTCAGATCGCCCAGCTGATTGCCCAGCGTCAATCAGGTGAGCGCCGGCACCGGGCCGAGGTCGCTGAGCTCAAAGGCCTCCTCGCCGAGGCCAGGGGACGAGCTGAGGAGGGTGAGGGCGAGGTCGGACGGTGTCGGCGCGAGGGCGAACATATGCGGACCGAGCTTCTGGAGGACCACCAGTTGTTCGCCCAGCGGGCGAGGCTCGCGCTACTCGCCGAGCAGCTCGCGGCCGAGAGCTTACGCGAGGAAATCCGGACGCTTCAGATTCATTCGGGTGCGTACTCTCACCCTGCCTTTCTGAAGCTCTCGCTGTATCTCGACCGAAGCTCGAGAATTTCAGTAGAAGGATGCGGCGGTCTCGGCGAGGCCCTTGGACTGAGCCAACGCTCTTCCAACATGCAAGAGGACTAACCCCTACCGTCTAACTCTTTGCTATCGCCGCCGGACAGTCATGCGAAACCACAAGCTCGTTCGCTTCAAACACCGTGAGGCACGGTCCGATCGACAGTTTGATGCGCTCGAGGAGCGCGAGCGGCTGGCTTCGACCAAGGTGCGGCACCACCTACTTCATGCTTTGGGGATGTCGCTGACAGCCTTACAATCTCGCCTGGCGAGTGTCTCTAGCTTCTCAAGCTTCAGTCAATCAATCAATCAACTACGGCCCAGCGCGACGCCGCCGCCGCCGAGCGGGAAGCCGCCGCTGGCTCAGCCCTTGCCCAAGCTCAGAAGCAGCTCGCGCGACTCGAATCTGCGCTCGCG
The DNA here is from genome assembly GCA_014825765.1 of Cystofilobasidium macerans. Taxonomy (NCBI): domain Eukaryota; kingdom Fungi; phylum Basidiomycota; class Tremellomycetes; order Cystofilobasidiales; family Cystofilobasidiaceae; genus Cystofilobasidium; species Cystofilobasidium macerans. The sequence continues at coordinate 39,644 of MVAP01000105.1, read as the reverse complement.
AACAAGGAGGCCGAAGTGACGCGCCAGGTTGAGGAAACGCAGCGCGTGGAAGGGCTCTTCAAGGCTCGCGAACGGGCGTGGAGGGAAGAGGATCGCGAGAGGGAGCGGAGGGGTAGGGAGGGGGTCGAGGAGGTCGAGCAGGAGGTCGAGAGGCAGGTCGAGGAGACCAAGCGGGTCGAAGCGGCGCTCAGGTTGCGGGAGAAGGAGGTTAGAGACCTCAAGGTCCGTCGTCACCCCTATTCGACCCCTGCGGTACGATGGCTGACAAGCGTCAAACCGTTCATCGCTCCCCCTCGACCTTTCAGAAGCAACTCCACGCGGCCAAACTTGCTGCAACTGCTGTCCGGAGCGCGCCCGACCGCTTCGATGATGAAGACGCTGACGCCGGAATGTCATCCGCTGCTGAGGAGGTCGTTGCTCCTCCTCTGATTGCCAAGCCCAAAAAGAGCGCGAAGCCTGCCGCCCCCCCTCCTCCACCAGTCGAGAAACCCAAGAAGAGCGCTGCTCCGGTCAAAGGCGCACCTACGGGGGTCAAGCGGCCTGTCGAGGCCCAGTCCTCGGACGACGACGAGAGTGCGACTGAGGCGGTTGTGAAAGAAAAAAAGAAGAAGAGCACTGCCCCGGCCAAGAGCTCTGCTCCGGCCAAGATCGCCCCTCAGGCGAAGAGCGCTGCTCCGGTCAAGCGAGCTGCCAACGCTGAGGCGTCCGAGGATGACGGCGACGCTACAGAAGCGGTCGTCAAGGAGAAGAAGAAGAAGCGAAAGCTCGGCGGTGGTCTGCTCAAGACGGGCAAGCGGTTCGACTGGGATGTCGTAGAGGTGCGCTTATCCCTCTGATTGGCGTTGGATTGGAGACCTGACGGTCGTCTTTCGCACACCCATCGGTTAGGGCTCCGGCATCCCCACAATGCTCTCGCCCGTTAAACCGAGCGCCAAGTCGGCCTTCGGCGGGCCTGGCGGGCTTAAGGGTAAATCACTCGCAGGCAGGTGGTGAGACAGCTCCTCCTCCCATGATCATCCCCGTTCTTTTGGGTCACCCACGTCGCCCTTCTTCGTCTTTTTGTCTCTCCCTTGCTTCTTTTTCGACATCTGTCATGGTTTGGACGGTAGACCTGTCTCCAATCTTTATACTCCCCGAAAGAGAGGTCTCAGCGTCAAATGCTTCTTTATTCAAATCTGACCACCAACCGTCCGAGGGCGGATAGTGACAAGCGAGGTGACAGAGGCGACAAAGTAGGCGCTGTCCGACGACGACTTTCCGACGACGACTTTGTCAGAAGCTGCTGAGTCTGGATCCCGGCGAGAAGCTTCAGCCGCGCAACTGGGTCCATCACCGTGAGGTACTGACCCCGATGTGGCTCACACTGTCGCGGGAGACCTGCCTAGCAGTGCGCACTGATTTCTTCTCGAAAACGATAGACCAGAGCACCATTAACGGCTGAAATATGCGATGAACGAGATCCGCATCTGTACGTCGATAGAGCTCAGATAGAAAGAATATATGTAGAGAGAGGGACGGCAAGTCTGGCTCGCAGGTGAGATAGTCGTGCGCCCCTTCCTTCTTGCTTAGAATAGGGAAAATCGACTGTTGAAGTCCGGTGCGTCCCGGATGTTGAGGGAATGGAGAGAAAGCCTCTCCATACCTGATGGGTTTCTTGCCCCCCCCCCCCTCCCTTCCGAGTACCCCTTTCCCCTTCCCTTGGTTTGGGTAGGATTGTCGATCGGCCGACCGATCAACGACCGTCTTATCGAGGTGCCTGGAGGGCTGTACCACGCACTCGTCATCATTCTACCCACAACAAAATCATCTTGGCGTTATCCCCAATCAGCTCAGTGACTTCTTGGCTATCGTTGCTCTTCGTGTCTTACCTGCGCAGCTTGCTTCGGCTGGGCGACACACAATGGTTTAGCTGGGCCCGGAACCTGCCTGTGGGCAAGCTGCCCAAAACGTCGCCCACAGAATCCACACTTGTTTCTGATGGCCTACCCTCCCCTCTGAAACCTCATGATGGACTGTTGAGGTTGGCTGTCGTTCTGTGAGTAGTCAATTGATGGTGAGAAGGCACGTACGCATCGAGACTGGATTGAGCACGAGAAAGCAAGCTTTACCAATGAGGGACTCTTTGTTTATTGTTTTGACTCGTAATCCATCGGCTTCATTAGCTCAGCGGTAGAGCGCGACACTAGTAATGTCGAGGTCAGTCGTTCAAATCGGCTATGAAGCTTCCTCTTTTGCACTTTTCTGGACCTCCTTGAAGCCCTCTCTCTAAGTTTGGTTCTATGTCGAACGCAAGGGACCTCAAGCTGATCGGGATTACCATGTTTCCTATCGTTCGCTGTAGTTGCTGCCAAGCGCCGGTCGCCAGCTAGCCGGAAGCGGCGCGGCCGGCCTTGCATGCCTTGCCGCTCGCGCGTCTGATCGCTTCCACGTTTCTTGGACCTCGAACCACCACCATCTCCTCTCCTCACTCCCACACCAGACATGTCTGAGTTCTCGATACATCGCGCCGCCCAGGAGGGCCAGCCCGGGCTCGTCCGCAAGCTGCTCGGTGACAAGCCGCAGGCCATCAACTCGCTCGACGGGGTCTGTCCCTGCTTACGAGCTTCTTGGCCGGCTGGTCGCTGCGCAGCGGCCTGGTCGAGAGGCCTGCCATCCTTGCCCCAGCCTCTCGCTGACCCGACAAACTCTCGCTGACCTTGTTCTCAGGACGGCCGGACACCCCTGCATTGGGCGGCCAGCAACACGTCGCTCGAGCTGATGGAGGTCCTTCTCAAGAACGTCCCGGCGCCTGACCTCGAGCTCGGCGACGCCAGCGGAAGCACGCCGCTCATCATTGCAGGTGCGGCTTTCCAGCATCTTGCTGTATCTCCATTAGCCAATCTGCTAACCATCTTGCATCGATCAGTGAGCTCGGGCATTGAAGCCAACGTTGTTGCGCTGCTTGGTGCCGGAGCAAATCCAGCGACGGCCAATTCAAAGGGTCAGACCCCGTTGTACGCCTTTCTTCGTCATTCGACTTTCGTCCCTCTCGCTTGCGCTGATGAGATCTCGCTGGACCTGCTGCCAGACACTATGCGGCCTCCAAGGCCCGGATTGAGATTGGGCGGAGGTTGATACAAAAGGGGGCCGACGTCAACGCGAAGGACAAGGCGAGCCAGCTGCCGTTGCATCGGGCGGCGACGACAGGGAGCGATGGCTTTGTGAGCCTGCTCTTGGCGGGTGGCAAGGACGGCAAGCGTGCGCGGCTCAACACGCAGGACCGAATGGGTGCGTTACCTCGGACTGATCGTCGGGTGCTGCTGGCCGAGACTCTGCCCAGTGGGTCACGGCTCGTGTGCCCTGCTGACCGACTTTCGCCCTTCTGACGTCCAGGCAATACCCCGTTGCATCTCGCTTTTGAGAGCGGCTTCGGCTCGACGGCCGTGCTACTTATTGAGGCTGGCGCGGATCGCGACCGCGTGCGTCCAAGCAGTCCCTTGTCATTTGAAACCTGAGTGCTCGCTGCTGACCCTCCTTTTGCGCCTTCTAGCCCAACCTCGACGACCAGACTGCGGAGCAGATTGACGGCCTCGGTGGACAGGAGCAGAAGCGCGTGCGCGACTTTGTTTGGAGCCGTGTCGGTCGCCCTGAATGAATCATGTCACTTTCAGACGCGAGGAAGGCGCCGTCACGCGAAGGGGAAGACAGGTACGCCCGAAATATAGAGCTAAGCAGCGACTGGGGCTTACGACAGAGAGGGGTGTAGGGCCTCGGCTTCAGTGCAGCTGCCGTGAATGAACAAATCGAATGCCTTGATTGGCACGTCAATAGGCCGACGCAATTGTATGTGAGGAAGTGTCAGGAAATCTTAGCCATGCATGAAGCGGCCGAGCCGACGCCAGCGTGCCATTTCCGGCCCACGGCTCTGATGCAGCTGAAGGCGGCGTGCGGCAGGCAGTCAGCGTGAGCCATCTCGCGCCGCCGCTCGTGCCTTCCCCCCCTTCATCCCCCCTTATATCCCTCTCTCGCAGCCCGCGTCAGCCTGTTCTCGTTCCGGCCGCCTTCTCGCACTCAACGACGCGGTCGACATCTCCGTTCCGATTTGACAGCCGCGGCCGTTCTCGTGACCGAGGGATCATCGGGGCGGAGCGCGCCCCCTCTTCGCGCCGCTCCGACTCCCCTGTTGACTGAGCTGTCTAGCCTCGACTCGCTCGGGATGCAGGCCGCACCAGAAGCCGTCGTCGGGTATGCAGCGTAAGTTTGCTCTTGAATCTCCCGTTGTCAGCTCTAGTGCCGTACGGTGGTGGCTGCGGGAAGAAGGCGGAAAGGGGGGATGAGTTTCGGCCGGTGCCTTGTGCCTGCCTCGACCGCTTGTCCTGTCGAGCGGGCACTCCGACTCGCCCGTGGTCCGACCAGCACCCTGCTCGTTCATCTCGCGCTCGAATCTCGGCATCTGCGCCTCGCCTCGAGAGTCGGAACTGCTAGCAAGATGGCCGCCGCCCTCGTGCCCCCTTCCGGACCACGCACGAGGCGACGCTCGCTCTCCGGCCTTGCCTCGTTTCGTCACCGCTCGCCTGCTCCGGCCCCTACTGCTTCGCAGCTCGGTCCCGCTAGCTCAAGCGAGCAGCCAGAAGACAACGTCGTGTCGGATGAAGTCTCAGCTGGAAAGCGAGCCAAGCTGGGCGCGCTGCTCAGGAGCTTGCGACCGAGAGCGTCAGCCACGTTCCGTAGACCGACGGCTGATCCTGCTGCCCACCCGTCCCTCTTCTCTTCCATCTCCCTCGACTCTTCCGTGACCGACTCGGACGTCGTACCCCACCCGTTGTCTTCCTTCCCTGCCCCGTCGACTACCGCATCGAATCGCTCGCCTTACGTCCTGCATCATCTACCTGGCCGGCCCGCCTCGCGGCCCGACCGTCGCGTGGCCCGACCGTCGACCGTACCTCCGCCTGTGGCCTCTGATGTGCTTGGACCTGTCGCCTCGCACGACATGCTCGCCCTCGCCGACCTGGCTCTCATGTCGACCGATGTTGCTGCATCTGTCGCTCTCGCGGCGCTACCGACGGTTGCCACGGGTTTGATTGGGCCTGACGCCGCCAGCGCTGAGCACACGGCCCCAGCACCGCTGGCAACCCCTCCGCCGGACCCAAACCTGTTTGCTCCTCACCAATCGAGTATGCCCCCTCGACTGCCCGAGCAACGGCGAGCCGAGCGCGAGCACTCGCCTAGTCGGGAGCCTCGTGAACGGCCGATGTCGACGCCGCCGTCGTCAGGCGTGCCGGCGTTCAGGGTCGAGCCGGTCGAGATCCACCCTGTTACCGACGGGCCTTCGAATCCTCCAGCTCGGAGCTCGTCGGTTCGGCGTCCATCTGCCCCAGGAGCGATGGATGGCCAAGTGGCAGGGCCATCGACGGTCGCATCGTCCTCGCGCGCGCACGGCTCATCATCGAAGCGTCAGCAGCGTGTGATTGGCGACTACTTCCTTGGCAAGACCCTCGGCGCGGGCTCGATGGGTAAGGTCAAGCTCGGCTCGCACGTCAAGACGGGGTCCAAAGTCGCGATCAAGATTATTCCGCGCGTGCCGCCCGACGCGCACCGGCACCTCGCCGAGCAGGCGCACGCCAACCATGCCCGTCAGCCATTTCGATCCGATGGCTCGCCGGCGACGCCGCCGCCACCGCTCCCGACCGATTCCTTTGTTGCTAAGGCGATTGCCAAGGAGGAAAGCAAGGAGGTCCGGACAATCCGCGAAGCCGCCATCATGATGCTCCTTCATCACCCGCACATCTGCGGCATGAAGGAGATGGTCGTCCACACAAATCATTACTACATGATGTTCGAGCTCGTCTCGGGCGGTCAAATGCTTGACTACATCATCAGCCACGGTCGGCTGCGCGAGCGGGCGGCGCGCAAGTTTGCTCGCCAGATCGGCAGCGCGCTCGAGTATTGTCACCGCAACTCGATCGTCCACCGCGGTGCGTCTCCCTTTCCTGTCAGATCTTTCTTCGGCCACGATCGTGTCGATACTGACGATGCCACTGCTCGCTCAACGCACCCCCAATGCAGACCTCAAGATCGAGAACATACTCATCTCGTCGACCGGCAACATCAAGATCATCGATTTTGGCCTCTCGAACCTCTTTTCCCCCTTTACGCAGCTCTCGACCTTCTGCGGCTCGCTCTATTTCGCCGCGCCAGAGCTTCTCAACGCAAAGGTCTACACCGGGCCCGAGGTCGACGTCTGGAGCTTCGGCATCGTCCTTTACGTCCTCGTCTGCGGCAAGGTCCCCTTTGACGACCAGAGCATGCCCGCCCTGCACGCCAAGATCAAGCGCGGCATGGTCGAGTACCCGCCCTGGCTCAGCCTTGGTCAGTCGTAGACTTCAGTTGACACGGCTACGTTTTCACTGACACCCTCAACCTCTCTTGCGGCATCAGAGTGTAAGCAGATCCTTCAGCGAATGCTCGTCACCAACCCGGCTTACCGTGCCCCGCTGTCCGAGGTCATGTCGCATCCGTGGATGACAAAGGGCTTTGACGGCCCGCCGGAAGCCCACCTCGTCCCGCGCGAACCGCTCAGGGCTGACGAACTTGACTGGCGCGTCATCGAGGGTATGACCGGCTTTGAGTTTGGCTCGGCCGACGACATCGAGCAGCGGCTCCGCGACGTGCTCGAGGGCGACGCGTACCGGACGGCTTTAGCCGCCTGGGAGCAGCGCAAGGCTGGTGTTCGCGGCGGGCCTGACGGCTGGAAGAACCAGCCGCAGACACAATACGACAGCAGCGCGAGTCTCTCCATCTCGGAGCGGGGCTTGACTCACGACGCGGGTTCGCAAGCGGGACTCATTTCACCAACCTCGAAGAAGACTAAGCGCGCGAGCGGCTTCGACTTTTTCAAGAAGAAGCTGTTCTCTTCGTCGTCGGCCAAGGAGGATAAGGCAGCAAATGCCGCCGCCTCCGCGGCTGGCTCGAACGGCAACGGCGCACACGTCAACGGCGTCACCGGCATCGGCGCTCAGGCGTTTGGTGAGGCCGTTCAGGATCCGCTCGATCCGACGCGCGGTTTCCACCCACTCATTTCCATCTACTACCTCGTTCGGGAGAAGATGGAACGTGAGCGCGTCTATGGTCCCGGCCACTTTGCTTCGTCCGACATGTCCCTCCCAACGAGCGCCGATCTCTCTGCTCAGCAGCCGCAACCGCTCATCAACTATGCTGCCTCCTCGGCAGCACCCATGTCTGCGGCGCCAGCGCTTCCACCGAAAAGCGCGTCCGCACGTCCGATGCCCGGACCCGACTACTCGATGGCTCTGCCGAGACTGCCTGCGCCAGCGTCGTCTGTTCCGTCGGCCTCGTCGCGCATGCCTTCTGTAGACTTGGGCACGCGCGTTGGCCCAACTCCGCGGGCTCGGGCGGGCCTCGACGAGCCCGGGCTAGGAGACCCAGCGGTCGTCATGCAGCACCCGAGCGCGGACGAGGCCACCACGCGACTCGTCCTTCCGCCATCACCAGCTGGCCCGTCCACGCCGACCACGCCAAACTTGCCTCGGGCACCGAGTGCGGCGACGCATCGGCGAAGCCAGTCTCTTTCACAGGCTAACCCGATGGCGTCGCCGCGGACGCTTGCCGAGGCGCCTAAAGAGTCGAGCGTCCACTCGTCTTTCTTCTACGACTCCTCCGCCGCCCAAGCCCGTCCGCTGTCGGTCCAGATCGATCGGCCGACAGCTGGCGTTGACGCATTTACGCAACCCAGTCTGCCCCCGACTGCCGAGGACGATGAAGCCGCTACGAGCGAGGCTTCGCCTGTGGCCACAATGACAACTCCCCTGCCCGCTCCGCTACCGGTCCCCGCTGCGCCGTCACCTGAAGGCTCGGGGAACAGCACGAGTCTCGCCAAGCGCTTCGGGTCAATCCTCTCGCGATCGCCAGAGGAGCAAGCTAAGCGATCGGCTAAGCGGCAGAGCATGACGCTTCCCCGCTCCTTCTCGCGCGGGACAACCAACGGGCTTGACAACGCAGCAAAAGATCTGGCCGCCGCTCTGCCGGACCCCGGCAACATTGCGGCCGTCGAGCCGCTGTCGCAATCGGCGCCGCTCGAAGGTTCTCCAATTGCTGATGAGCGGGGGGCTGCTAGCACCCTCGGACCCGACGCTGCGGCGGCGACGCTGAACCACTCTCGGCGGACATCTGTCGGTGGGGCAACGGTCGGCCGCTCAGCGACCGTCACTGCCGGGACACGTCGTGCTTCAGGTCAAGGCCACCAGCAGCGACCGTCGACCGTGTTGGGCGAGCCAGCCGATTGGGTGAGCCAAGCGGCGGCGGGCCAGGCGCTCAGCGTTCAAGATGAGACGGCCGAGGTCTCTGCCCAGCGGAACAGCCATCGGACGCCCGACGCGAGCCGGCTCGATGTCGAAAGCACCAAGGATGAATTCAAGCCGATCTATCTGAAGGGGTTGTTCTCGTACGCACCCACTTTGACAACAGGATTGCCTTAGCGCACAAATTGATCTCGACTTGTGATCTCTTCCCGCAGCGTCGCCACCACTTCGACCCGATCTGCCTCTGCTCTGTCGGTCGACATCCAGCGCGTTCTCAACACGCTCGGCGTCCAGTACCGGCCGCTGCGCGGCGGCTTTGAGTGCGTTCACTCTCCGTCGATCGACCTGGCGTCGGTCGTCCCCGGTGCTGGCCTTGAGAAGCGACCGAGCATCAAGCGCAAGAGCTCCAAGTTGAGCTTCGGCAAGAAGGTAGACGAGGTGCGAGCATCAAATCCGCGAACGTGCGACGCGATTGGCTTCGTGGCGACGTGACGCTGACCTCATCTCTACCAGACCTCACCACCGTCGGGTCCTGTGGAACTTTCACCCAGTGCTGCAGACTCGCCCTCTGCTCCAACGCTAGGTCGCGCATCATCGCCTTCCCCGCTGCCGCTCTCTCCACCCGTGTCGCCCGTCCGAGGATCGACCCATCGCATACCGGCTGACCGACACGACTCTTTGTCGGACGACGAGGCCAATATCTGGGGCTCGTCGCCGACGCGGACGACATCGATGGGTCGGCGAGGCAGCGCAATTGGCGGGGCGGATCTTGGCGCCAACGGTGGCGGCGTGAGCGAGATGGTTGTCCGCTTTGAGATTATGGTGATCAAGGTGCGCCCCGGCCTCTTTCGACATGAATAGCAACATTTTCGCTGACCATGGTCAACTCGGCTACAGGTGCCCTGGCTGCCACTTCACGGCGTGCAATTCCGCCGCGTTGGCGGTAATGCGTGGCAGTACCAGATGCTCGCCAAACGCATTTTGTCGGAACTCAAGCTCTGAGGGCGTGAGCTCTTCTCCGTGTCTCGCTCCGTTCCAGAACGCCACGCGACTCGACATCTCCCCTCCCCCGACACGCCATCGTGCTCTGGTGATTGCAGCATATGACTCATGATATCATCGACGTTCAATGTGTTCGCATGCCGATCACACAGGAGTTCAATCATCCATCGCCGCACAGCGCTGCACAGCAAACATTTCGAAGCTGGTCGTTCCTGCTGTGACTCAGCGCCCGTGACTGTCATTGCACTGCAGAGTGATCATTGACAAGAAGTAGAAGATGGGAGGAAGAAAGAAGAAAAGATAAACCCCGCGGTGGGTGTTAGCGGGGAAGGCAGGAGGGCCATTCCGTGGACTGCGACGACATATGGGACTCGCGATGTCGGGAAGCTATGGTCAAAAAGGAATCCCTAACCGGGAGTCGAACCCGGGCCTTTCGCGTGAGAGGCGAATATCATAGCCGTTAGACAATTAAGGAATTGATGCAATAAATCAACGCAGTAATTGTATATAATTGTAAAGTTAACCAACGCCTTTGAGATTGGTAATGCTAGCTGAAGCCAGTTTATACTCCGTGCCAAAGGCAAGATCACCTAATGCTTTGTTAAAGCGTTAAAGTGTTTGGTCGTCATTGAAAGTTGGCTTCAGAGCGGAGGCCGTAAGCGACAAACTATCAGCGCGCACTTCCGAGCCGTTCTTGGTGCTAGATCAAGACAGTTTGTCAAGGCTCAACGGGCTGAAAAGCTTGCAATCGGCGAGGTCCTGCTCAGCCAGCTTTTGAGTCCCACCGGTGAGGTAGCGAAGTGCTTGAAAGGGACGACAACTTCGAGGAAGGCTTGTATCGCGTGTTGTAGTTGAAGCTCGTTGCGCGAAGTGGCAAGCATGGTAATTGCGGAGGAACGAAAAATTGGCTTACAGTCGCATCGCGTCGCTTGTCCACGCTTGAGTAACTCCGGGTGATTCAGCAACTCTCACGTTCCCTGCTGTATGGGTTGACAAACCCTCTGGGCGTGCCCGTTTTCAGCCTTAGAAAACCACACAATTTCGAGTTGCAATATATATTAACTTGATGCAACAAATTTTATCAAGGGTGTGTCGTATAATGGTTATTATCTCAGATTTCCATTCTGAGGACGCGAGTTCGATTCTCGCCGCACTCAATTTTGGCTTTTAGCACTTTTATGGCGCTACAGCGCTGATCAGGGTCGAGGCATGTTGGTCGGTCGGGAGGTCATGAGGTGCATCTTCTGTCAAGATAGGGTTTTAGTCAACCCTGCTCGGACTGCCTTGAGCACCATGTACAAATCGGGACTGGCGTGATGACTGTCTTATCCCTTCGCCTTGCGTCAGACTGGTTAGAAGCCAAAAGCATTGATCGTTTCATTTCACATCGGACATTCGGAGGCGCTGAAGGGGGGAAGGGGGCGAGGGAGGGTAGAGGATGGGTCGAAAAGGAACCTGGTCCAGCCCCTATAGGGACAGAAAAGGCTGACTAGCAGTCAAGCGGGAGCGTGACGGCATGACTAAAGGCAGAGATAGCCGAGAAGTGACTTTAGAGGGGAAATTTCAAGGGACCGGGAGACTGGAAGCAACCTGCGAAAGCCTTCAGTTCATCTGAGGTCAGAGTGAGGGGGACGGTCAGCTTCTGCAAAGGTAAGCCCCTGCCAGCGCGCGCTTCCAAAACCAATTCCCTCTAGCTGGCAGGATCCAAAAGCACCAACAAAGGTGAACACGCACGTATTGCGAGATCCAGCGGAAGCCCTCGCCGTAGCCCTGGCGCATGACGACTGAGCACATGAAGACCTCAATGGGCCGAATGTCGGTCAGGGGCACCTTGAGGCCCTTTCCAGTGGTCTGGTAGAGGCCGAGCGAGTGCCGGAGTTCGTCCTCGGAGATGGCACCGGGAGCGTCGATCTTGTTGCCGAGGATCAGGAAAGGGACCTGGGCAGAGAGCAAGCGATGCGAATGATTTGGCGGTCAGCAATCTGATTCAACTTGACGAGACGCCGCCCCATGCTCAGCTGTATGTTCCAGAAGGAAGAGCGGCGCTCTGCCGACTTCTACGTCGACTCAGTACGGAAGTCTGCGCACCTTCGAGAGCTCCTCGATAGAGAGAAGAGCGTCGAGCTCGGCCTTGGACTCGGCCAGTCGCTCGGTATCGGCCGAGTCGACGAGGAAAACGATTCCGTCGACCTCAGGGAAGTAGTCGCGCCAAAGACGGCGGGCTGACATGGCCGGCAAGCAGAAGAGAAGGAACAAGGTTGAAGCGAGGGGGCGGGAGGCGGTAGAGATGGGAAAAGAGGGGGTCAGCTCCCATTGCTTCGCAACGAAACCTCCTTCGCATCGCCTCCCTCATCTAAAGGCTTCCGTGGTCAGCAACAACGCACCCTGCTGGTGACCACCGAGGTCGTACGTCGTGAACTTGATGTTACCAATCGCGAGCTCCTCGGACGTCGGGTGCAGCGTCGGCTGCAGAGTGGCCAGCCGGTCGTTCTTGAGCATGTGGAGCAGCGTCTGCATCAGGTTGAAGGGTCGTGGTCAGCACACTGCCCTAAGTCGAGATTCTAGCAGCATTGCGAGCTGAAGGGCCAAGGAGAAGGAAGAGCCGAGCCTCGAGCCCGAGAGCTGCATCATTGTCAAGGGCGATCTGCGACTCTAGGTATGCTCCTTCCTCCGATTGCACCCCGACGAGCAGAAAGGGACGCACCGTCTTACCAGCGTTGTCAAGACCGAGGAACAGAATCTTGGCATTCTTGTTCATAAGCCCTGCAAGATGCCAGGAAAGGAGACCGGGTTAGCCTATGCGGAGAAGCGTGGACAGGCAACGGCGCACGCGCCGCGCGCGAGCGAGCGAGCCGAAGGGAGAGGACTGACCGAGCTGGGCGAGCACGTCGAAGAACCAGTTCTTGAGGATCAAGATCGGCGGATTCAGTGTCAGCCTATTCTTCCGGGAAGACGGGCCTGAGCGCACGCACGATGATGAACATGGCGAGCGCGTGAAGGAGGACGATAGGGGTGGACGGCGGGCGGCGGCGTGCTGGCAGGGATGGCTGGCAGGCTGGCAGGAGGGTGGGCCTCGACCGAAGGCTTACGTGATGCTTTACATAATGAGAGAGTAATGCTCGACCGGCTACGCCGTCCCGCCGGAGGGATGACGACGATCCGCGCGCGCCCTTCGGCTCGGCCCAAGCTCTCAAAGCCTCGCGAGCGCCTCAAAGGGGACCCGTTGGACCACCATCACACGTACCAGCCACTCTCGAATCCATCATCAGCAGCCCCTCTTCCGTACTCAGCATGTTTGCCGCTCACCTCACCTCGGTTGCTGCCATCCCTCGCGTCCCCCTCGCTGTCGTGGCCGCTCGGCGCGCATTCGCCGTCAGCTCGCGGTGGGCGACGAAGTCGTCGACCGACGGCCTGCCCGACCCGGTTGCCGCGGGCGCCCACTCGAGCCACGCCTCGGGCCAGCGCTGGGGTCCCGGTCAGAGTGCGTGCGATCATCTTCCGCTGGAATGGAGGGGGTGCGGGGCGATTAGACAAGGCCTGGTACCTTAGAGCCAATGTTCCGGCGAAGCAGCCGGGCGTCGTCTGCCTGAGCCCAGCCGCCAGCTTGCAGCAGCACGGCGATCTAGAGTTACCCGCCCTCCCTCGACGGGCAGGGTGATTATTGGAATCGTCTCAAACTTGAAGATTGAACCCTCCTGTCTCTCATCGCAGAGGCCCGACTTAACGTCCCGCTCGAGAACACGCCGCTCTTTGTCTTCCTTGGTTTCGTCGTCTCGCTCGGCCTCGGCACGCTCGGCTGGAACTACATGAAGTCTGACGACGTTTGTATGGGTTCCATCGACTGGTGGATGATGCTGCTGGCTAACATTTGAACTTCCTCTGTCAGGTCCGCACCCTACCGGGACCCGACAAGGACAAGCGGACGGACCACATGGACCCGCCGCTCGTCAAGGACCACCCTCCCAAGAAGGAGGAGTAAATCTCCTGCCGCCTCAGGGAGACCTTACCCTAGGTGTTTATAATGGAGTGAAGGTGGATGGGCCTATCCGTCTTGGGAAGGATCTACAACTGTATCAATACTCTCGCTCACAGCCGAGCGAAGCAGCGCATTTTGCTCGACAGCTATGAAGTCTGTCGGTAGATGGTTGGGTTCGCGCTCTCGACTGCTTTCTTGCACGCCATCAATCGCCCGTCCCCCACTGACCCTCAAGAAATTTGACCCAGGCCTCAGCCCACTCGCCCTCCCCCCAGCCTGCTCGCAGGACACCTTGACCGCCTCGCTTGAATCCCTCGCGCTGGATGCTTTCGAATTGCCTCTTAAGCCGCTGAAGCTCAGAGAGATTGAGTGCTCTTGGTGGAAGGCGGATCCCGCGCGCCGGATAGGGTGTCGGGAGGGGCAAGTGCGGCGAGAGCGGGGAGAGGGACAGGTGGGAGAGGATGAGCGAGATGATCGCTGAGGTCGTGCTGTGCAGCGCTTGGATAGTGTCGGTTGCCGTTTGTCCATTCTGCAGCGCGTCGAAAAGACAAGTAGGAGCGTCAGGATACTGTTCTGAGCCTTCAGAAGGCCGTTGTCGCAGGCAGGTCACGGAAAGGGAGAGTGCACAGATGCCGGGCAATGACAGGACACGTACTGGAACGACACTCGGATTGGCCTTCTTGATGATTCCTGTCGTGACAGCGTTCCAAATGTCGTTGATAATCCGCTCGAGCGCCTCAGCGTCGTCGTCCCAGGCCACTGTAAATAAGGGGGAATCCCATCGAACCATTGAGGACGGCTCTTCGTAGCGCATGATGAGAGCCGCGAGTCTGCAGTGTCAACAAAGCGAAGAGTCGGTAAAGCAAGCTGTCAGGACGTCTCGCTAAGTCTGTAAGGACGCAGTTTGGACAGACGTTGATTCGGTGTAGCGCCCGGCGTCGGGACGAGCTTTGTTCCACTCCTCAACCTTGGCGACCGGCGCAGCGACATGGACCTGCAGGAGGAGAGAGTCCGGCCACAAGTGCGCATGTCAACAAGCTAGTCGCGAGCTTGTGAAAACCCTCACAGTAACAAGCGACGGAACGTCGAGTAAGGCAAGGAGCCGCTCGCTGCGCTGCACCCCGCAAGCAGCATGGGCTCCTGCGCCCGCTCGCACGCGCCGGGAATCAAGCTTGAAGACACGTACGGTACAGTAGCGGACGCCGGCCTCTTTTGCAGCGCAATTCATTTGATAGCGGTAGCCTTTGATGTAGTTAAGACCGTCAGCGATGACGACGGCCTTCTTGGCAAGCCTGCGATTGAGCGTCGTCAGGAAGCTTGCCCGAACGGGCTTCTCGAGCCGGCTCTCTGCCATGCACCGATGAGCGACAGCGTCTGGTCAGTCCAAACAGGTAGCGGGTGACTATCAGGCTGCACGCACCAGAATACGCTTCTCGCCCAAGGTGGCCGAGGTCGTCCTCGATCCGGACGAGCTCTAGTGCCGGGCCATGGTAGGTCGGGTCGCGCAGGCGCTCCTCGAACGAGGCCATCAGCCGCTCGGCGAAACGTGTCTTTCCGGCCGATGGGAAGCCAGAGACGGTGATGAGAGCCATCGACGGCCTATAAACTGACGAGATAGTTGATGGAGGAGGTTGCTGTGGCCGTTGCAGGGGCGTTCACGTTGCCGCTGCGCCGCCAGGCCGAGGCCCGCGAAAGTCCGCCCATACGGCATGCGTTCTGGCAAGGGCACATTCGACAGCCAATTTAAGATGGAGGCTCTCGGGGCTGAAATCGTGCACTTTGATTGAGTACTGCCATGTACATCGTGTC
The DNA here is from genome assembly GCA_014825765.1 of Cystofilobasidium macerans. Taxonomy (NCBI): domain Eukaryota; kingdom Fungi; phylum Basidiomycota; class Tremellomycetes; order Cystofilobasidiales; family Cystofilobasidiaceae; genus Cystofilobasidium; species Cystofilobasidium macerans. Next base: position 24,560 of record MVAP01000105.1, on the reverse strand, counting down.
CTGTCTTCTTCTCTTTGTCAGGAAATTCAGAGAAGTTTACGCGACACGATGCGCGGCTGCTAGCATCACCGCCCTCGCCCGATGATTGCCCCCTCCTTTCACTCCCAGAAAGGCGACCAGAAGATGGCACGCTCATCGGTAAATGCCTCCAACGCCGCTCAGAACCATGCCTTTGCGCTGATACGCCCGCCGATTGGCGTCTGTCGACGCGAAACGAAGCAAGGTGTTATGGTGTTAGCGTCAGCCACAGCTTGCTTCGCTATTTGTTGCCTTTATCACGAACCCGATTCCAGGGCCTCGAAGGCCTGATTGACCCGGCTGGCCTTGTCGGTGCTGCCGCCAGGCACGTCTGGATGCACCTCGCGCATGCGCCTCCGCCAGGCGTCTTTGACCTCGTCATCGGTCGGGAGCGAGCTTAGCTCAGCCAGGCTAAGAGCGAGGGAAGCGTAGTGTGAATCATGGTCGTAGATCTTCGCCGGTGCGTTCGCCGCTGTTCGACGCCTCGAGCCCTGATGCAGGAGAAAAAGAGGGTCAGCCTCCAAGACGCGCAGCGCGGATCAGTCAGAGCACGACGCACGTAGAGTTCGTAGGCAGCGCGTTGCATCGCTTCTTCGAGCCTCATCCTGGCTTGCTCTTGTGCTACGCGCTACGGGGTCATCAAGATGGAAGCATGATCAGTACGTCGTGACGTGGTGCACAAAGCACTCGCGCTGAGGAAGTGGACGCACGTCCGCTGCTCGCTTCGCCTTGGCTGCCTTTGCTCCCTAGACGGCAGACGCAACAGAGGACTAGTTCAGTATCCTGCGATCAACTCCACATGAAAATTTCTGACTTACCAGGAACTTCTCGACATTCCGCCGGCGCTTCTCCTCTCGGTCGCGGGCGAGGTTACTGCGGGCCTGCTCCTCACGAGCCCTGGCTTGCTCCTTGAGGTGAGCCTCCCAGTCGCCGACCTTGTGGCGCTTGCCGCGTTCGACCTCGTCAGCCATTCTTTGAAGTCGAGCTTGAGTGAGGACCTCCTTCTCGGCCGCTGCTTGAGCCTTCCAAGCCTTCTTCTCGGATCGGACGTCGCGCGGCGGAGTTTGAGGCGCCGGCGCCGGCTCGTCACCGTCAAAGCCGAGCGGGTCGAAAGCCGTTGGGGGAGGCCTACTTGCAGAAGACCGCATCTGAGAGTGACAGCACGCCTGGAGCCAAGAGCGCTGTATGCGAGAGGTAGAGGCAAGCATGTCGAGCGGTGGGCTGTCAGGGAGGCCGGTTGTCGTCGGAGTGCCGTTTGATGCAATTCCAGCTTCGGATTCCGCCGGCGATGCCGCTCGGAGGCGACAGAGGGAGGCCGTTCAGCCTACGTCAACCGACCCCCATCCCACCAGCATCAGCCTGATTCCCTCACTCTCCCTCTCCTTCACACCTGCTCGTCATGGTAAGACTTCGCTACTTATGAGCTCTGCTTAGTCTCTCAGATGCTAATCGAGCTGACCGCCTGCGCTTCGCACCGCAGTCCGATCCCACCGACTGGGAGATTCGTTTCTCGAAGTCGCGCCAGCTGCCCTACTTCTACTCGCCCTCGACCTCGACATCAATCTGGGAAGCACCCGCTAGTCTGAGTCCGGCCCAGGTAGCCAGTCTCCCGGGGGCTCACCACCTCCGGCCGGTCGAGAAGGAGGATGCGCCTGGCGGCGGAGGCGCTGGCGTTGGCCCTGAACGTGTTCGGGCCAGCCACCTGCTTGTCAAGCACAAGGGCAGCCGGCGGCCAAGCTCGTGGAAGGAGGTAAGGCGGGAAGAACCCATCTCCTCTAGCCTGTAGTAGATTAGGCGAGGTCTGGGCGGCTGACCCTGCCGGATGATGTCCTGATCTCACTGTCTGCCTCTCGCCTCGTGCAGCCCTCCATCACTCGCACGAAGGAGGAGGCCATCGCTATCCTCCAAGGCTACGAGCAGACGATCAAGCAAGATTTGTCGCAATTCCCAAAGCTTGGTACGTGCTGCAAGTGTGGGGTCATATCGCAGCCTCATGCGCTTACTGTGCTGACTGAATTGCCACCCTTCCCCCGCCTCCCTCTTGCGCCATTGGCCTACCGAACTCGGTTGATGACGCACTTGGCCCCCTGCTCAACACCGCCCTTGATGCGTGGCGGTGTCCTTCCTAGCTTCGACTCACTCCGACTGCTCGTCGCACTCTGCATCTGGCGACCTCGGCTTCTTTACGCGCGGCCAGATGCAGAAGCCCTTCGAGGACGCGACGTTCCGCCTGCGCGTCGGGGAGGTCTCGAGCGTCGTCTCGACCGACAGCGGCGTTCACCTTATTCTTCGAACCGCTTGAAGAAATCTAGGAGGTGTCGAGGGCGTGTTGTACGCGGGCTCGACATACCCAAATCGAGTGCACCCTGTCCTGATGGCTCCCTACCATGGAGCCTTGTAGATCGCACGCGCCAGAAACGTCATCAGCGCAAGGTACGCGCAGGTGCTCCAGCGCATTGCCTAGGCCGGAGATTCAAGCGGGATCAGGTCATACAATGATGAGCATGTGTGCGGAGCGGGTCGTAATCTAGGGTCGAGTCGTGTTCGTGTGTTTGCAGAATCGTGTCCTCCTTCAATCTCCCTTCCCTGAGCGTACAAGGGCGCCCTATGAGAGGACGGTGACGAGGTTGGACGTGAGGACTATAAGACGTGCGGAGGCACGAGATCAGCGGGGATTTATGCAGTCGACGAGCCAGAGTCTTCGACGTACTGTCGTGCTCCTCCTTGCTGACCTTCATCAGAATTTTGACAAACTTGATGGCCTCGCGCGGTTTTTCCTCCTCAAGCCGCTCCAGCCCGGCTTGGTCGAGCATCCAGACCGATGTCGCCATCTCGGCCGTGACGGTTGCGTTGCGGGGCGTGCGCGAGATAAAGGTCAGCTCACCGGCGATCGTGCCAGCGACCATCGACTCGGAGACGAGCTGCTCTTGCGCGGTGAACTGTGGCGGAGAGATGATTGCAGGGTCAGCACATCTCCGGGCTACGACAAGAAAGGGCGAATGACCCGCCTTGTAGACCGCCTTGAGGATACCGCGCTCAATGACGTACAGACCCTCGGCCTCATCACCCTGCTGCCAGAGCACTTGGCCTTGCACAAAGTGGACGAGCCGGAAGTAGGGCGCGATCAAGAACCAGAACTCTTCGCGGAGGTCGGTGAATGGCGCAAAGGTCTTGAGGAGAAGCGGCAGGGGCGGCGTCAGGCCTGGGGCCGGATTCGCCGGGGGCAAATCGTCGTGACGCGGGGCCGGCGAAAAGTGATGGGCCGTGTCAGAGACGATTGTGTTGTCGCCTGCCTGCGCTAGGTGTCGACGCCGGGGGCTATTTTTGAAGGACTCGCCGAGCGTAAAGGGTGACTGCGACTGCGGAAGGACGAGGTCAATCGGCGTGACCTCCTGCTTGCGCTGAGGCGCGGCGTAAAAGGCGGTGCTGCGGTGAACAGGTCGTGCATGCTCAGATCAGCTTCTTGCATCGCAACTTGGCCATGGTCAGCAGAGCTTGCTCACAGGAAGGCGTTTTCGGTCCACTCAAGCGCGTCATTGAGCGTATCCATCACCTGAACCTGGCCGTCCGAGTCCTCGGGTGACCACAGCTCAACTGCCTGGAGGGCCTTGCCGACAGCGCCATCAGGGTGAGCGCCGCAAAAGACGAGCACAACCCCCTTGGCCGCCAGTAAGCGTTGGATTCGGACGAAGGCTTCGGCACTAGAGAAGTCGAGGCCGTACACCATCCTTTTGACGCGAGGCAGAGTCAGCCGATGGTTGAGATGTAGAGACCGCGGGGCTGAAGACTTTAATGGCAGACGCACCAGAGATCAAGGATGAGGAAGCGGATCGGATTGTGCTCCCAAGCGGCGACGTCGAGCAGGCGCCGGATTTCGTCCTCAACAGCACTGAAGGTGCCGAAGAAGAGGAAGCCTTGGAGCTTCATCACCTGCGTCTGGCGACCAATGTCCTTGATGAAGGCCCGCTGGGTGGCCGGCCGTCGGACGGTCGACTTTGCTGTCGAGCCGTCGAACTCTGTCCGGCGCAATTCGGGGCAGCAAAGGATCAGCGAGAAGGCCCGAAACAAGAAAGCCAGAGCTCAGGTGAACGTACCGGCTCGGATTGCCCGGCGCCGTGAGGACTGGACGACGAAAAAGAAGCAAGCGATGACGATGCCGAAGAGAAGACCAAAGACAAAGTCCCAAATAGTCATGCCGATCGTGATGGCGACAATCGTGATGTACTCAAATGCTGTCACCTTGTGACGGGTATCCCAAAGGGCCTGTATAGGGGGTGCGAGAGTCTCAGTCTCGGGTAGCGACGACGATCTCGTCGCAGACCAGCTTGGACGCACCTCCTTGACGAGATCGATGCCGAGAACGAAGATGAGCGCGGCGACAACCATGACGGGTAGGAAGCCAATGACCGACGGCCCAGCAAACATGACGCCGGCGGTGGCGGCAGCAAGCATGCAACCTGCAAGTCGCGTCCCGCCACCGAGCCGGTAGACTAAGGAGGATCAAGCGACACGTTAGCCCGGGAGATCTTAGCAGTCATCCGGAGCTATTGCGAGGTGGCGACTCACAAAGAACGGTATTGACGTAGCAGAGGTAATTGGGGACCGTGCCTGCGAGGCCAGCGAGCACGTTCGAGTAGCCGTGTGCGATAAGCTCACGATCAAGCTTGACGTTGTCCTCGCTAAGAGAGACGCCCAGGGCCGGGACATTAAGTGGAACATGCAAGATGCCGAAGAAGACCAGGCTTAAGGAAGGAGCGAGGCACTGTTAGCGGTGAGCCTGAGGCAGGGACTCGGCAGGCGGAGACGCACGCGAACTGCGTTGGCATTGCTTTCCAGAAGGCGCCCCAGTGCGTCTGCCGGAAGTCGTAGCAGGTGTAGAAGCGATACCACGGTTCCTTCTTGGTACCAACGTCAAAGACCCACCGGCTGGCGCGGAGCGTGTCCATCGGCACGCCGATACAGGCGACGACGATGTAGAAAACGACAGGCACGCAAAAGAAATAGGCTGGGAAGATGAGCTCGTGCGTGAAGCGAAGAGTGATGAGCCGGAGAAGGATGGCGAGGAAGAGCGGGAGCGTCCACAGCAGGGCGTTGTGCCAGTTGCCGAAGACTGCACGAGATGGGTTAGCTTTGTTGCACTTGAGTAGAGGTTTGGTGTTGTGACGTACGCTGCTCGTACGTCTCATGGTTGAAAAGCACCTCCTCCAGGCCTGCCGCGACCTCGAGTCCAGTCTCAATGAGGAAGACGCCGACGCCACCGATGCAGCCGACAAGGATGTGTCGCGGAAAGAAGCCGATAAGCGCGCCGAGCTTGAAGCGACCGAGCAGCATGAAGACGATGCCGGTGAGGACAGCACTGAAAGCAAAGCTGACCATGACGGTCGGGATAATGACATGCGGCTGCGAGCGAGGTAAGAGGTCAGAACACGCAGCCCGTGCAGGAACGTAAGATAGGAGTCGCATGCACCTTATCCTCGCCGACTTCGGCTGTGATCAAGTTGACAAGGATGTGGAAGAAGGGCACGGCCTCTATCATCATCGAGCCGTTGCCACCTCTGGAGGAAGAGAAGGTGCTCGAGTCAGCCATGGAGCGCCTAGAACGATCGGCAGGCGTACCCACTTGAAAATGCTTCCGCCCAGCGTAAACGTCAACTGCGAGACAATGCCTGTTGACATAATCCAGCGAAAGGCGGGACAGTCAGCGCTGATTTGTCGGCGGCGAAGACTGGGCTTGACGTACACGACATGAAGAACATGGCGACGCCTGGCGCGCCGAAGTCGGGGAAGGTGTCGTTGCTGGGGAACATAATCATGCGTGGAAGGGAGGCGAATTGGCTAGGAACAGCGTCAGGACAAGCATCCGACAGGACGCCTCAAAACGCTAGACACATAATTTGAGACGGTGAAGAGGGGGACTCATCATAGGAGACACCGTCGAGAACGTTGAGAAGCAGGCCGAGAACGACAGCCGGCAGCGCAGCGATAGGCGCCTTGATCGCGTTATCAAACACCTCCTTGCCGGTTGGCCGGCGCAGCTCGACGCTAGGCAGACGCCGGACGAGCGATGACAGTAGGCGGCGCTTCTTGGTCGCAGGCTCGTCGATGTCGTCGGCCTTGTTGGCAACTCCAGAAGCTGCTAGGCCTTCCTCGACCGGCGTCGAGACCGTCAGGAGCGGGGTGCGCTCGTTCGCACCGGACGGCTGACTGACCGACGACTCCTGCCCAGGGATGACGGGCGAAACAGGGCCAATGCTGACGTCGGTTTCCGGCGTGCTGACGTCCAGAGCGCTCTCCGAGTAGAACGAGGGCCTCGGCGTCGGCAGGGCGCCGAGGGCGGGAAGGTCGAACTGGGATGCCCGCGGAGTGACACTTGTGCTTGGGCTAGTCTCCTCCTCGGCGACCGACGCGACTGACTGCTTGCGCGAGTTGATGATGTCCTTGGCCTTGGGTGGCGAGCCGCCCCGCGAGGCGAGCATCATGCTGAGCGCCGAAGGCCCGCTGAGCGAGCTCGGCGAGACATGCTGCTTGGTGTGGTCTGCGATAACAGCACCAGCGCTCGCGCTTCGTCCAGTGCTAAAGCCCGAGCTGTTGCCGGCGTCGTGCGATGAGTGCTCCTCGCGTGAGGCGAAATCTGCGAGTCGTGCGGTCGATGATCGGATCGACGACTGCGTCGCCGAGTAGGAAAGGGACACAGATATGCCCGACATGGAGGCGGTGAGGGATGCTTGCAGCGTGCCGCAGCGAAGCAACTGGCGTTCGGGCTCGCCTGCGCAGGCTTGCGAGCGCGCGCGCGCCTTCGGCACCGCTGATGATGTCAAGGTCAGCCGTCTTGAGCCAAGCAGCATCAAGAGTCGGCTGTCACTCAGTCTAGCGCGAGGAAAAGCATGAGGATCATAGAGAGATGCGTCAGGTACGTTTCAAGCCTATGAGAGAGGCCGACAGAAGGGCCTATTAATGCACTCTGAAGAGGAAGTCTTCATTTTTGTGGGTATAGACGTTACCTGCAAAACAACAAACATCGATGCCCTGTTAGCTCAATCGGTAGAGCGTCAGACTCTTAACACGTGTCTCGGCAGGGTTGCAATCTGAAGGCTGGGGGTTCGACCCCCCCATGGGGCTAAAGTTCACTTTTTGCCGCTCGCTTCATTTATACTCAAATTCTGTGGCTCAACTCCTGCCTTTTGATAGCGGCCGAAATTTACATCTGAAAAATGGATCCTGTGATCATGACGGCAGCACTGCTCATATCAAAGAAGGCGCTCGACATTATACAGATGGGAATGAAAGGCCGGTTTTAGAAAGTAATCAGGCATCCATCGTTTGACGTGTTGCACTAAACGACGGTAGCCTTGTGTTTGGCCAGCCAGTTCGCAAGTCAGTAACCAGAGAGTCTTCGCCTTGAGCAAGACTCGAACGCCATGTGGGGGGACGATCCAAGCCTTGAGGAGTTGCGCCAGTCGATCCCTCGTCTCGTCCGATTCGACCTGCAGCTCTTCCGCTCCTCGCTTCGCCCGACGACCCGGTTCTCGTTCAAACAGCGAAGGTCGTCGACCATATGGCGCTCAGCGCCCAGGCGTCAAGAGGGTTAATTCAGTAACGACCGTCGCGGCAGGGGCAACGAGGGGGATACAACGATTCATGCCTTTTTTCCAAAGACGAGATCTTCTCCGCCCGGCAGCAACGCACACAAACCTTCTGTGGAACTCCCGGGAGAGTGAGTGAGCGTGGTTCCTTACGGTAGGTGAACCGTGTGGATGGAGAGATATGGGGGTCTGAAATTGAAGAAGAGCGACTTTCGTGAGTGTGACACGTCCGACATTTGCACCCGCGTTGCCTCAGCTTGAACTTGTCTCCTATAGGAAACAAGTGCATTAGACAAGATAGGGGTCCTTCTGGACAGTTTTTTCCGGATTGGAAGTTTGTCAGAATGGAAAGTTAACTTGCAAAATTGGAAAGTATGACCAGTTCCGATCGACCACCCTTGATGTCAGTTCGACGTGGGCTATGTCGGTTCGACAAGTTATCAATGTTGGTTCGACACTGGGACCATGTCGATTCGACACTGGTGCTCTGTCGGTTCGACATTGACAACTTGTCGATTCGACATCAACAACTTGACGAACCGACATGGTCAATGTCGGATGGATGGCTGGAACTTCCCATTCGGAGCCAGACAACTGTCCAATCTGACCATCACTAAAGTCCCAATTCGACGTGGCATGATGTCAGACTGACAAGATGACCTTCCAATCTGAATAATAAACCTTCCAGTCTGAACAGTTCTGGCATCAAACTGGGACATTAATCATTTCAATTTGGACAGATGTCTTTCCAATTTGGGATTTTGAGTCATCCGAATGGAGGTTCATCTGTCCGAATGCAGGATCAGAACCTTCCGAATTGAGATTGAAGTTCCCAATCTGAGACGTTTTCCGCGCAGGCGCACGGATAATGACATTCAAGAGATCCAATGCTACGGAAAGCATCTACGAACACAAGAACAAGTATAGAAACGAGACATATATAAAGAAAGACGTCAGATGGGGTCAGCATTACGATCAGCGTTACATTGATCAGCAGGCGGTCAGAGGTCAGCAGGCAGAGAGCCGTCAGCGAGGGGGTAGTGTGCAGTGCGAGACGCAGGTCAGGTTAGGCAAAGAAGAGGGAAGGGGGGTCAAGGCGAAGAGATGATGACGAAGGGGGGAGGGGGTGGAGAGGTGGATGAAGGTAGTGGTGAGTGAGATGATGGTGGATGGGAGGTGGGAGAGGAGCTAGAGGTGAGCTAGCTATATAGGCGGGAGGCTGGGGGGTGAGCCAAGCTGTGCACCAGGGCCCCGCGCGGGGCCCCACTATCGTGGAGCACCATCCTTCCACCCACGTTCCATGACTTTCTATCGGCTCTCCTGCTCAAACACACAAGTTGCCGACACCAAATTTTGGGGGCATTCGGTAGTGCCGGACCAGGGCTTTCGCAGAAAACAAGTCTGCGATCCGGAAACCTGCGTCTGCCCGATTGCATAGTTGCGTCTCGAATCGGAGACTTGTCAGTTCATTCTGATTAACATCTGTCCAATTCGGGATTGCAACATCTCGATTCGATTTGGATCTTCACGATATGACAACAAACCGTCCGATCCTGCTTGCAACTTTTCCATTTCACATTGATCATCCCGATTCGACGACGGCCTGTCTTTGTCAATTTCACATGACAGTCCGTTGATTTGCCAAGTGTCCAATCCGAACGAGTCTCATGTCAATTTGAGAAGACGAACTCGCACCCACTCGTGCTCGCCCTTCCCATCCCAGCCGCCGAGGGTGTTGAGCGAAGGACGGAACGGGATGAGCTACCTCAGTCACCAAGAAGTGGACTGTACATGTGATACTCTAGGCACCTGTTGAGCGAAGGACGGAACGGGATGAGCTACCTCAGTCACCAAGAAGTGGACTGTACATGTGATACTCTAGGCACCTGTTGAGCGAAGGACGGAACGGGATGAGCTACCTAAAGTGAGAGTCAGGACGTGTTACATGCAGTGAGCTAGGAGGCGAAAGGTGGGACTGACCTCAGTCACCAAGAAGTGGACTGAGGTCTCTACGGAAGGGGGGAGGAGGGAAAAGCTAAGAGGGAGAGAGAAAGAAAGAGAAATGCAGATGCAGTCCGCGCGTCAGGACCGCATCGGCAAGTGCGCGGCCGCCAGCGCGCGCGCGGCCGCCTGCCGCCGCTGGCTCTGCGCCCCCCGCCGTGCTCGTCGCAACTCCAACACTTCCTCTCGACGAGCTGCTTCTTCTACTCCCTCTGCTCCCTCTGGTTCTGGCAGGGAAGGGGCTAGACCGCGCCCCCGGAGACCCATGCCAGAAGAGAAGGACTGGTGCTTGACCCGACCTAGCATCTTCGTGCCCAACTCGGCCAGCATCTCGTTCGTCGGCAGAGACACGACGGACACCGTGCCATTCTCCACCTTGTCGCGCGTAAAGTGGTGTCGTATGTCAATGTGTTTCAAACGAGCGTGCGAGTTCGGGTTCATTGCTAGCGCTCGAGCGCCTCGGTTGTCTTCGTAGACCGTCGTGGGGCCGGGCGGGAGGAACTGCAGAGACGCCAGGACAGACCGCAGCCAGACCGTCTCCTTGACGGCATGAGCCAGCGCGACATACTCCGCCTCGCATGTAGACAGCACGACGCTCTCCTGCTTCTTGGATGCCCAGCTGATAGCGCCACCGTTAAGCATTAAGACGTAAGCGCTGTGCGAACGGCGGCCGTCGATATCGGCCGAGGCGTAGTCCGCGTCCGAGTAGACCTCCAACGTCGACCCGCTTTTTCCGCCCGCGTCGTAGGTTGGCCCCCACTCCTTCGTCGTCACAAGGTGAGTGAGGACCCGCTTCAGAGCTGACCAGTGCGCCTTGCCAGGACAGGCTGCGAACTGGGCCAGCCGGACGACCGCGAAGGAGAGGTCGGGCCGGGTGACCAGCATGACCCACAGCAGGCCGCCCAACAGCTGTGCGTAAGGTACGCCCGCCATCTCCCTCCTCTCATCCTCCGTCTCCGGGCTCTGGCCCTTCCTCAGGACCAGGCTGGGGTCGAGCGGGATGACCACTGGGTGAGGCGACGTCATGTGGAACTTGGCTGCGAGGTGCTCGACGTAGGGCCGCTGGGAGATCTGGAGCGTCCTCTGCGACCTGTCCTGCACTGTTGGACATGCGACGAGTGAGGCGCGCCGGGAAGCGCGCGGGAAGGGACTCTGCGCGGGCTCTCCTGGCAGAGTTCACTTGAGCATTTGCACTTCTCCCGCCCTTAGGCATTTGCACTTCCCTTTCCTCTCCCCTGTAAAACCGCCCCTCCTCCCCTCCTTAGCTAGAGACCTCAGTCCACTTCTTGTTGGCTGAGGTCAGTCCCACAATCTCTGCTCAGCTCTCCTGCCTACACAGTCATTGACACTCTCCACCTTTGTAGTGTCTCTGACTCGTTCTGCTCCTTCTATAGGTTCGATTTCATGCTTAGTCCACTTCTTGTTGGCTGAGTGTCTCTGACTCGTTCTGCTCCTCTTATACGCACGACCTCGATGCCGAGACAGAACCGCATCTCGCCCAGGTCCTTGACGGTGAATGCTGATGCGATGCGCGCCTTGACCTCGCTCAGGATCTTGACGCCCGACGCGAAGAGCCCGAAGTCGTCCACGTAGACCGCCAGGTGGAGCTCCTCCCCGCTCCATCGCAACGTGTAGAGGCCCTGATCCGCGGTCGACCTCTCGAAGCCGATATCTGTGAGTGCTTCGTGCAGCTTGAGATACCACTGCCTGGCCGCCTGCTTCAAGCCGTAGAGGCCCTTGTGTAGGCGGCAGACCCAGTCCTCCTTGACCGGCTCTTCAAAGCCCGGCGGCTGACGCATGCAGACCTCCTCCTGCAGCTCGCCGTACAGGTAGGCCGTCTCGACGTCCATCTGGTGGGCCTCCCAGTCGCGGGAGGCCTCCTCGGCCAGCAGCAACCTCAGTGTCGTGAGTTTGACCACTGGCGAGAAGGTCTCGTCCGCGTAGTAGTCCTTGCCCTCGACCTGACTGAACCCTTGTGCGACGAACCGGACCTTGTAGCGGACCGTCACCCCCTGTGCGTCCTTCTTCTCCGCTAGGACGTCTCGGCAGCCGACGATGTTGACACCCTTGGGCCTGGGCACCAGCGTCCAGACCTTGTGCTTACGCAGGGACGCCATTTCCAGCTCGGCTCCTGCCCTCCAGGCGGGGCCGTTCGGACCGGTCAGCGCCTCGGTCAGTCGCTCTGGTACGCCTGCCTGGTGCGCTGTTGCAGGGGCCATGACGAAGGCTGCCACACATGGGCCATCGAAGCTGACCGGCTGTGCGTGCTCGGTCCCAGCGTAGAGGGCCTGCAGGACGGACGCCGACGGTCCCCCGCCGACACCCACCCCACCCTCCGACCACCTATCGACGACCTCCAACCACTCTTTCCCTCCTTCGTCGATCGTGTGGTCAGCGACAAGGGCGTTCTGGTCCGTCCGATAACGCGCTGGCTTGAGCCGTTTCCGTGCTGGGTTGCGCCGAGCGAAGACGAGCTGACCTCCGCGTCCTGCGACCTCGACCCCGACGTCGACCCCATCTACAGCCCCCAGCCGACCTGGCCTGCCATCCAGACTCTCCAGCTCGTCCTGAGACCGCACCAGCTCGTCCTCGGACTGCACCAGAGCCTCCTTCAAAGGCCTTCCGTCTGCGTCCAGCTCGTCCTCGGAGAGGACCTCGCCCGAGGCCTCTGGGAGCTCAACTCGGCCGCTTTTGGGGGGGTTTGCCGACCTCCGGCCGCCAAAATCGTCTCCCGTAGTCGCCGAGTCCGGAGGCGACGAGGAAGAACGCTCGCACGCTCCGCGGCGAGCGGGGCTGGGGACCGTCGGTGCGTCGGGCAGGAGCAGAGACCGGTCTCGGCCTCGCCCGAGGCCTCTGGGAGCTCAACTCGGCCGCTTTTGGGGGGGTTTGCCGACCTCCGGCCGCCAAAATCGTCTTCCGTAGTCGTCGAGTCCGGAGGCGACGAGGGAGAACGCTCACACGCTCCGCGGCGAGCGGGGCTGGGGACCGTCGGTGCGTCGGGCAGGAGCAGAGACCGGTCTCGGCCCCCTGCGGCGCCCTCGACCTCGACCCCATCTCCAACCGACGGTAGCCCTGGTGCGTCCCCGGCCGGTGCCAGCACAGGCTCCAGTCCCTCCTGATCGACAACAGACGCTGACACGTCTCCTCCTGGCTCGGCAGCTCGATCCGTGGCGTCTCCGCCATTCTGCTCGTCGACCTCATCTCCCTGTGTGCCCACCCTCGGGACGCCGTCGTAATGCCCGCACGGGCGTCCACTGCTAGGTGCGTCGTCTTCTTCGTCTCCTGCGTCGTCTTCCGCTGTCTGACTGACGTCGGGTTCGTCGGCGTGTCCGTTCAGGTCGTCCCATGTCAGGGGGTCGCCCCCCATCACGGTCCTGTCGTTCGTCGACCAAAACCGGCCCTCGTCAAACGCGACAGTTGCTGACCGAACGACCCTCCCTTGTGACGGGACCCAGACGCACCATGAGGACATGGCCCCTCCCTCGTCCCCGCCATAGCCCACGAAGACACCCTTGACGGCCTTCGAGGACAGGGTGCTTGGACGATCGGCTGCAGGTACGTGGACCCAGGCCACGCATCCCCAGACTCGTAGGGAGCTGACACTTGCCTTCTGCCCTGTCCAAGCCCCAAGCGGGACACGGCCGCCCACTACCGTCCGGTTCCGAGCGTATACGAAGGATCTCCCAGCCCGGCCCCAGAACGACGCGCCGAGCCCGGCCTGCAGGAGAGCGGCCCTAGTGCCCTCCTTTATCGTCCTGACAGCCCGTTCCGCCCGACCATTCTGCTCCGGCGTGTGGGGCGAGGTGAGTGTACGACTTATTCCTTTATTGGCCAGGTACGAGTCGAACGTCGTGCTGACAAACTCGCCGCCGTTGTCCGACCGCAGAACGCGCACTCGGTGGCCCTGCGTTTCAGCTCCAGCAACGAAACGCTCAAAGCAGCCGAGCGCTTCGTCCTTCTTCTTGAGGAGGTAAAGCTTTATGAGGGAGGATGCGTCGTCAATGATGACAAGGCCATATCTGTGGCCGCTCGCTGTCGTCGGCAGCGGCCCAAAGAGGTCTGCTGAGACGACGTCGCCTGGCGTGGTCGACCGCGGCATGGTCGCCAACCTGAACGTGCGTCGCGTCATCTTGCCCTGTATGCAGGCCTCGCAAGCTGACATCTCCTTCCTGGTCAGCTCGAAGCCGTCAACCTGGGCCGCCGTCTGGCGGACCCGACCGATGCCGACGTGGCCGAGCCGTCGGTGCGCTAGCTCCTCGTCGACTGCTGACCCGCTGACAGTCGCGACAGCTGACATGACCGCAGCAGGACGGACGTTCCAGGCGTACATTGACGATCGTGCGGGCACCACGGCCACCAGGTGCCCGGCACGCTTAAGGACGCAGCCGCGGGCGTCGAAGGCGCAACGCACGCCCGACGCCACGAGGTGGGCAACCGAGAGGAGGTTGCCTGCCAGGCTAGGGACGTGTAGGCAGTCTTTTAGGACGACCAGGTGCGATCCAGCCTGCATCTCGACCGTGCCACTGCCGACTGACTCGATGTAGCGACCGTCGCCCAGGAAGATCTTGCGTTTGTCCTCTTGATACGATGCCGCATCAAACCAGCTTGCCCCGCCGAACATAGACCGCGAGCAGCCTGAATCGATGTACGTCGTTCCTTCAGCGACTGCCGCCATGACGACCTCACCCGTGGCGCGCAAGGCCGCCTCTCCCCCCAACGAGCTTGCATTGGAATTGACGACGTGATACTCGGAATCAGATGAATCCACGTCGCCAGCTACAATCGCCGCACTCGCCCGCGCCCCTCCGCGAGCCTCCTGTCGAGCCGCCGCACGCGCGCGGTACGCCTCCTTGGTCTCGTGTCCGGCGGGGATGGTAGCTGAGGGGGGATTCTGACAGTTGACCTTAAAATGCCCGAATTGCATGCAGTTGAAGCAGCGACCTGAGCCGGCGAGTGACGTTCCTCCTTGTTGGGCAGGCGTGCGCTGATGTTGCTGCCGGCCTTGTCCTTGTCCCTGGGGCTTGATACGCATGCCGCTCATGCGCGCCGCTAGAGCTTGGTCCACGCGTTCGGCCTCCTCCTCTCGCGACCTGGCCAGGAGCATTCGTTCGACCACGGCGTAGGAGAACCGGTCGGGCTCGAGGTGGAGCAGGTCGATGAGGCGCCGCCGGAGGTTGTCATAGGGGCCGTCCTTCAGGCCCTGGACGACCGAGAGCGCGTGCTTGTCGTCCGAGACCACGTCGCCTAGTCCGGCGAGCTGGGACCGGAGCTCGGCCATGTCAGTCAGGTACTGGATGGCTTGGCCGGCTACACACCGCAGCGACGAGTAGCGATTGTGGAGGGTGAGGGCATCTGACATCGAACTGCCGGCGAACAAGGTCTTGAGATGGGCGAGCAGGTGGACCGGGTGGTCCGCGTGGGCGGCGGTGAGGGTGATGTTGCGGGAGAGCGTCAGCTGGGTCTTGCCGACGGCCTTCTGGACGTTGAGGTGCCATTCCTGGAACGCCTTGGGGTCCTTCTCGACGTCGGGCTCGGGGACGAGGTAGGGCGAGGGCGAGGACGGCAGCGGGGCGGGCAGGCAGTAGAGCCAGAGGCCCTCGCTCTGCATGTAGGCCTTGTGTGTGAGCGACCATCTTTGGTAGTCCTCAGCTCCTTTGAGCTCGTGAACCCGCTTTGACATGGCGGGGGTCGTGTCGGTAGGGTGAGGGGCCGGTGGGGGAGGTCGTGTCGGAGCGAGCTCGGCGAGCTGGCGGAAAAACTAGCGGGCGGGACCACTTCTTGGTGACGTGCGCGTGACGTGTCGTGTCGTGTAGCAGTGAGGTAGCGTAACAGTTGGTTCGCAGTGATAGCTATGGGCTCATAACCTGTTGAGCGAAGGACGGAACGGGATGAGCTACCTCAGTCACCAAGAAGTGGACTTTACATGTGATACTCTAGGCACCTGTTGAGCGAAGGACGGAACGGGATGAGCTACCTAGAGTGGGGGTCAAGACGTGTTACATGCAGTGAGCTAGCTAGAAGGCAAGAAGTGGGACTGACCTCAGTCACCAAGAAGTGGACTGAGGTCTCCACGGAAGGAGGGAGAGGGAAAAGCTAAGAGGGAGAGAGAAAGAAGGGGAAATGTAGATGCAGTCCGCGCGTCAGGACCGCATCGACAAGTGTGCGGCCGCCAGCGCGCGCGCAGCCGCCTGCCGCCGCTGGCTCTGCGCACCGCGCCGCGCTCGTCGCAACTCCAACACATCCGCATACCGAGCAGCTGCTCGAGCAGCTGCATCTCGCCGGCCGTGCCCTCGATGAGGTGGGCCGCTCGAAGCGCGTCGAGGTGCTGCTTGGCCGTCGTGCACTTCCAGACGCGCTCGACCTCGGTGTCGTCGAGCTTGGCGATGATGAACTCGATGGCGGCCTCGTCGTCGGCGTCCCAGGCGGCCTTGGCGAGCGGGTGGCTGGCGGCCGGGCGAGCTCGACGGCCAGTGACGAGGTCCCGAGGGGCGAAGGGAGCCGGTCGAACTTGGCGAGCGAGGTGTCGTCCAGCTTCTGGTAAAGCTGCGTCGTGGACGGAGGGGCGTCCGGGACGAGGTTGAGGAGGGCGTCGGCCATAGTGAGGAAGGGGTGGAGGTGCTCAGACCCTTAATCTGTTGAAACGCACGGCCTTGCAGGGGGTGCAGGGCAGACGGGTGAACGCTTGCATATCATAAGAGTTTTGGGACTTCTAAATTATCATGAGGGAGGGAGCCGTAAGGGCGGAGGGAGTGAGGTTGAAGGGGGAGGAAGAATATTGAATGCTGGGGGATTTTTTTGTCACAGAATATAATAGGCGCTGCTAAGTCCCCCCGCCAGCAGCCACGACGCCCCTCTTCCAATACACCTGTACCCAGAAATTGTCGCGAGACTATGCTGGAATCGTTCGGACACTTTGGCAGGCACGAGCGGCTGATCCAAAGCAACATGGCGAGGTGCACATCCTCCGCCACTCAGCGCGCGCTACCGAAGCCGGTTGCCGCCTTGAGCGACCCTACAAGCAGGAGAAAGTCCTCGCGCCGACGCGGACGTCCCGCAGTTTTCTCGAGTTTGACGACTCGAAAGGGCGGAGACAGACGTCTTGGATTTTTTTTCCACAAAATGCGTGCTCGCGTACCACTCAGTTGCAGCGGCGGCTGAGGCGAGCAGCAGGATACCTGCTGCGATGTTCTGCTGGCGCTGCTGACGGTGGGCAGGCATGCTGCTGGCAAGGATGGGGATGAGGTGCCGGCGAGAGGGTGAGGCATGCAATAGGCCTACCGTCGGCTAGCAGTCGCGCTCTGGAACTGCAGCCACTCGCTGCTGCACTGTTGTCCTTCGTTGCAGCCAATAGAAGCGCCCAGTTGACGGGTGTCACTGCTGCGCGGCCGATCGCCCACCGCTGCCAGCACGGCTTGCCCCGGCGCCATCCGCAAGCCGAGATCAGCCAGTTCCCCGATTCAATCTCCCAACAGGCTCCAGCCCGCCACTTCCTTCCAATCACCGACCCGGTCCATGCATTTGATGGTGGTTCGGTGCGTCTGGAACGTAGCTCGCGATTGCACCTTCTCAGAGGATTGCACCTTCTCAGAGGATCCAGCCCGCTACTTTCTTCTCATACCAATTCAGAGGTCCGTGCGAGTGAAGTTGATGTCGTCTATGCCAGCAGCACCCATAACTAGCGAGTCCGGGTCACCCTCGCCCTGCGTATGCGTAAGATGCCCATCGTACGCTAGCCGGATGATCAGGAGCGCAGTTGAAGAGCAGAAGAGCCGGCAGACAAGGGGTTGAAGGGCGCAGCCCCCTGCTTAAGGTTTGGGGAAATGTCGTCTGACCGTGACCGCCAGTTTTCAGATGAGATAGGTCAGCAGGACGCTGCATCCCCTATCGTTGAGATAGACGACGCCGTGAGAGCAGAGACGGAGCAGAAAGAATCTCAAACGAGTGCAGAGACAAAGCGTGAAAACCTTCAGCTTTTGGTTGATAACTGCATAAGCGCTTGACTACGGCCTTGCATCATGGGAAAAATGATCAGGCAACTTTAGAGAGGTTTTCTTCCATGCATGTGGCGTCGATAGGCTGTGACAAACCAACCGAGCGGGTGAGCGGCCGCTCGGGCTTTAGAGCGGCGCCTGCCTTGACCATTGGCGCAGACTCCAAGCACGCCGCAATTGTCAGCGGCCATCGGGATCAGGTTTCGCAAGCGCCAGCGGCGATCGCATCGTTGTGGGCGCGAGCGGCAGCGAAGCCACGACACGTGCATCACGCGCGTAACTGATCGCAGCTTCGTCGGCCTCTTGGGCAGCGACCGCTCGCCAGGACGTCGTTACTCAAGATAGCGTCAGTAGCCCTTGTTCGCTTCAGATAGCAGCGCAGCGAGTCGACCTCAGATCGGAAACCGCTGATGTTGAGGCTGAGAGCGCTGTCAAAGGGCAGCTCGACGGTTGGCTTGAGCTGGTCCTCGAGGCCAAGGTCGCCAGCGTAGAGTGCAGGCGACGGCACGACCGAACCTGACGCTGAGACGCGCGCCAAGCTCTTTCAGCTGCCGAAGGCCTTGCCACGAACGCAATCAAGCTCGATTATCCACTCATAGTTTCAGCCTCGTACGCTCCACTGCGCCACAGCGCCGCAGGATGTCAGAAAAGCTCGAACGATGGTGCGATACAGATTGGATGAGATTATCTAGTTAGATAAGAAAGGTCTCACTTTGGCAGAGGGCAGATAGGGGCAAAGTAAACCTGCGCCCTCAATACAACCTTGATAATGTTCATGTTGCCCAGTGATTGCTTTGGATCATGCCATCTGTACTTTAGTTTTGACACAGTGCCGCGCACTGATTAAATTTGACAAATTCCTTCAATACGGACAGAGCCGCACTGGAAGTATCCAGGCCTACCAGCGAGACGGATATGTTGGCTGTTAATAAGAGGCAATTTTCCACATGTTTCTTTGCTCACTTTCAGCGTTGCGCACCATAGCATCCAACGAGAGATTTTCAAATCCATATCAAGTTCGTCGGGGAAGAACGAACGCTACCGGCAGCTCTAGGCCCATTGGCAAAAAGGTAACTTTAGCCCCATGGGGGGGTCGAACCCCCAGCCTTCAGATTACAACCCTGCCGAAGCTCGTGTTAAGAGTCTGACGCTCTACCGATTGAGCTAACAGGGCGTTGGTATTGGCAATGTTTTATTAAAGTTGTATATCCGCGTGACTGTTTAGATCATTCTACGCTGGCATCGCCATCTCTTATACATTGACCTTTCAAAAATTTGACTGCCATCCCAAGCAAAGTTCACTACTCTTGTCAAAAGCTCAGCCTAGCATTGACAGCAGGTCCTGCTGGCGGAGGAAACGGGTCTTGGCCTCGACAAGCCAGAGCCGATGCAAAACGAAGGACGCATACCACGATGCATCGTCCGGCCGAAACGCAGCTACGCATAGGCCTCCTGTGATCCTCAACCATTCGCCCTTCTCGCTATGCTCCCTTCCTGCTAGCCGCCCTGGAAAACCAAGCTACCTTGTACTGTTCCCGCTTTCGACATCGATGTGCGAGGAAGAGTGTGTCGTCGGCTTAAATCTTTTTTATTTGCCCCTCACACATCTGAGGCGGCAGCTCCGCCCTTCGTATGGTATTTAGCTGAGGTTGGCCTGTAGGGGCGGAATGCTACAGGTACAGAGCGGAGATCCTACCGTCAAGCGACACCACGCCTTTGCCGATCTGAAGCGATCGCCCTGCCATCGCCGCCGAATGCGAAGCAGCCACTTGGACTCGAAGAGCTCGAGGTCGACCCAACATTGGCCCCCGCGAAGAGCTCAAGGTCGACCTAACACGCGGCATCGGTTGGACCTCCCGCTGGTCAGAAGCAACTTAAGCCGGCTGGCCTAGTCGACGACTACGTCCCGGCTTCTGCAGTGTCTCAGATTCCAGGATCTGATTGTACAATACTCGATAAGAACAGAGGCGTAATTGATTCGTGCGTCTTTCAACCTTTCGCTGCTTTGCCTGCCTGGTCAGGGCTGGCTCATTTGTCCACTGTCGCCACCTTTCAAAACTGTGCGTCCTTGCGTTACCAACGTCTCAGCCAGGACAGGGTCAGAATATAATTGCAGTCCAGTGAAAGATAAGACTGTATCTGTTAAGGGACGAGTGGCGAACAGAGGGGAGGCTGGAGCTCTGACGGGCAAGGACGGTGGATGTGGGGAACGAAGAGGCAAGCTTGAGATTCAGGTGGCGACTCGAGGTTTACAGTGGTTCGAGTAGTCTGGAGGTCGGTGGCGAAGAATCTTCTGGAAGGGCCTGAGTCATCCGGTGGAGGATGACTAGGGATGACTAAGGATGACTAAGGATGACTAAGGATGACTAAGGATGACTAAGGATGACTAAGGGTGACTAAGGATGACTAAGGATGGCGTCATGCCGAATGGCGTCATGCCGGATAGCGTCATGCCGGTTGGCGTCATGCCGAATGGCGTCACCTTGTGGAGCCGGGGACGCAACGGCCGAGAACACGGCCGAGGTCGACCGAGCAGGCCTGGACCCTGGGGCGAGGCTCTCTGGTGGAAGCAACTGGCCAGTGGCCAGTGGCGAAGCGGTAGTGCTTGAGATCTTGCAGTCCGAGTTGTCCGAGGTTGGGGGTTCGAACCCGGGGTCGGGCTGGCAGGGTCGAACCATGACAGTATCCCTTCGATCCCGCGCATCAATTGACGCGCATGCTTACAATTCTCACTTAGATCTTTGTAGACGGAAACGAGAGAGTGACTGCTTGTCCTGCGTCCTGGTGTGACGAGTGCCCCTCTCTTGGTTAGTTGCGAAATGTCAATCGTGTGCCGTTGAACATGATATGTCATGAGCATCAAATGCTGTGATTAAATCAAGCCGGATGCTTACTTTGACGTTCTGTAAGACACTGAAGGGACCCGTTGGGCGTTTTGCTCGAGAAACTTCATCTGTAGTTCACCTATGCGCGTTTATGTCGTCCTTTAGCAACACGGATCTGTCAATGAGCCGCTGTCATGGCCATGAGCGAGTCAGAAGTGCTTTCCCGGACAATAGTTGCGTCCGTGCTTACCGACAGGCTAATGAGGAGGCGCTCGAGAACACAGGACGTGTACATTTGATGATGACCAATATAAAGTCAATCGTCCACAATACAGGCGTAGTCAATAGGGGACAACGCGCTATACTTTGGCCTTCAAGAGAGCCGATCACAACGTTCCACAGAAGATTTTCTCTGGTTGCCTTTCCACCCGCATTTCCTGGTTCAAATGTGTGGCAATTTGACTGGATACGCCATCATGCCTGCAAACCGCACAACGCATCGCTACCTGCAAGCCGCATGCCGATCGAGGATGGCAACTCTCACTTGATCATTCTTCGCGGGTCGGGTCATGCCCAAAAAGGCGCGAGTTGAGAGCGGTAAAACCAACCACCCCCGCAACGGAACAGATTCTGAAGCCTCCTCTGGCGTAGCCCAGGAGGGCCTCGAGCAGGCCGGCGAGATAGGGGGCGCACACCGTTAGGCCGGCCGCCGATGTCTTGTCGTCTAGGGCGCGGGTTCAGGGCGTGCCGCCGACAGCCCCGATATCGCTGTCGCCGTCGCTTATTAATGCAGCGTAAGACATACCAAGAGCTTCAAATGGCTTGCTATCTCACAACTTCGAAAGACCTCGTTTCCGATTCACTTGCCTTCAATATCGGTTCACTATCACATTCCGCAGACTTTAAGGGGCGTGCGTGCTATCTCACAACTTCGAAAGACCTCGTTTCCGATTCACTTGCCTTCAATATCGGTTCACTATCACATTCCGCAGACTTTAAGGGGCATGCGTCGCTGTGGTGAGCTGGCGCGTTGTTGCTACGTGTAGAGTCATCAACAAACCACAGTACGCAAGAAATCCCAGAGTGGCCATTACCCCGAACTCCCTTTTCTTCTGGCCGGTCTGCGGTCAGCATATGGTTCATATGCTGACCGCAGACCGGCCAGAAATGGAGCATGCCCTGGCAAAAGGCGCACCGGCTTTGTGTGAGTGGGCGGCGATGTCGGCGCACTGAGGGCTAGATATAATACAGGCTTATATGTTCGTTCGCGAGGGCTGCGTCGAGTCAATCACGCAAAAGAGCAGCTTGAGATCAGAGTGGTCGAGACATCACTTTCCGTCAGCTATGAATCAATTCGGTTTCAGCTGTACGCCTCTTCGAGATCGTAATCTGGTTCCACCGATCTCGGTATACGGTCGCAAGACTGGATCGGCCGACGAGTTCGAGCCGATATTGTTACACTCGTGAAACACGTTGAGTAGGAAGCCAGACACCCGGTCGAGTCAGATGTCGGCCAAGGGTGTGCCTGGGTGCAAAACGTTAGACCGATACCGGGGTCGAACCGGTGATCTCAAGCGATCGGATGGAATCGGAAGCTTACGCCATACCACTAGGCCAATCGGCCGTCGATGTGGCATCTTCAAGGAAACACATTCTAAACCCAGCAGTTTTGGACGAAATACAGCATGGGACACCCAGGTGGCCTGTAACCTTTGAGGGCCAGCTACTCGCTCGTTCGGCGGGGCGCGTTCTCTGGGAAGGAAAAGAGAACCTTCCCGGTGGGCGAATAAATCGTTGCCGTGTCGACGCCGATCATTTGCCGGAGGCGCTGCGACCTGGACTTACCAAAAGCGTTTGACATGAGGTCTGCCGTAATATCGTTGGTCGGGACAGGCATGGCCTTCATGAGGCTGTGATCCGCCAGTGCGAAGACGACGTTGTGAGCGAAAGCTATATGACGCGTCTTTGTCGAGTGTTTCCCGCGTCCTACAATCTGTAGCGCGGCTTGATTGTCGACCTTTTGTTGAGACCGGAAGCGTGATTGGCTAGCCAATCTCCTCAAGTAAGATAAGGAAGCACTTGAGTGGGCAAGTTGCCAACGAGAGGGCGATAATCTAGCTTCGGTTATGAATCACGAAGGGGGAGGTGAACTTAGGTCGACGGATGAACAACGTGGTCAATGGACGTGCAAGAACGGTTGGGAGGCCCACGTGCATTCCGAGGAGACTTCTGAGACCGGTGCCTCTTTACGACTCCAACGGTGGGTTAAGGGCACTTGTGTCGGACAGGCAGCGCCGTCTGGTGCTTTCCGAGCTGTCGCGTCACGAACTGATTGTCTGCCCGGTCGATCAACGCAATCCAGCTTGAGAGAGCCAAGAATACTTGTTGCGACCATCTTGTGAGGGTGCTTCAACCCTGTCAGGATATTCATGTTGGTGTCTTCAGTGTCAAGTCGGTCGTAGAGAGGCGTGGATCCAAATCGCAGGTCGATGAGACCAGACGTGACCACTGGAACCATGGAGTATATCTCGAGCGACAGGCTGATCAAAGAGGCTTTTTGGTTGTGTGACATGTTGACTCCGAGGATGGCGCCCGATTTGACGCCCCCCAAAATCACGTACCGCTGCTAAAGTCAGTGCAGTTAAGCTCCCAGATGTTGCAAGTACGAACTCGCCGACGTACAGTAGTAACAGCACTCGCTTGCTGTCAGTGGTACCGCGGAAGGGACCTTGGTCAGACTGGCGCTATGCCGATCAGGACTCTTGCCCTCAAGCGGGCTGGGTCCAGAGCGGCCCATAGATGACCTTTTTGGTGCGTTGACTGATGAGCTCTGCTTTGAGTCCAATCCAACCAGTTAGTTGAACTCGACCAGGGTGATAAGAGTGATGAGGCTACACAAAATGGTGACCTTGCTCAGACCATAGGAATGAGAGGTCAACAAAGCACTGGAAACAATTCCGTCCAAAGGAGCAGGCGTATCAGCTAATTTCACACAATGCAAACAATACTCTCATAGAGGTCGGCTAAAGCAGCGTCATGGTCCCTACAAATGATTCAGACGGCAATGCCATATCTTTGGCTCTTACCCTCTCGAAAAATACGAGGCGTGTCAGAAGCTTGGCGTGCATGCAAGCCCCGGGGAAGTCCGCAATAGACTGCACAGCATTTGCAAACATCGCTTGCGCATCACCCCTTGGGGCCAATCAAGGCGACAACGATTCTGCAACGCGTCCCCCTTTCTTGACAGATA
Source organism: Cystofilobasidium macerans (assembly GCA_014825765.1). NCBI lineage: Eukaryota > Fungi > Basidiomycota > Tremellomycetes > Cystofilobasidiales > Cystofilobasidiaceae > Cystofilobasidium > Cystofilobasidium macerans. The sequence goes on along the minus strand of MVAP01000105.1, from coordinate 892 downwards.
AGTCATTGCGCATCAATTTATCAGTTGTAAGAAGTCATTACACATCGACTTCTCAGTCTAACATATCAGTCTGACTGAACAGTCAGAATCTTGACGTGAATTGAAAGTCTCGGCATCGCTAGTCGGTCCGAATGATGACTCAAGTCACTTCGGTCATGCAAGAAGCACTACTTGAATGAAGGTTAAGAGCCATTAATTTGTGCTCATTTGATTCCTTGGATTATAGCTCTTGTAAGCCTGGCTCCACACAGGCTGCGATATGTTGAGGCTGATCTGATTGCAAGTCTCTGCGTCATTTTTGGTAGCCAAAGATGGACTGCACGTCATTGTGCACGGATGTCAGCTGGTGCTGTCCTGCTATGTCTGAAAGGTAGGTGGACTCCGATCGAATCAGAGTATGGACCCTTCTATCTCTTCTATGGAAAATGCCCCGAGCACATGTTCAGCCCGGTCGGCATGTCTGCGAGTAGTAATGCTCAGAGTTGGCATATCCAGCCTTGACGTTAGTGATGCCGGTGCCTAGGCAGCTCATCTCTGTTTCTATTTAGACCAAAGCGGCACGCGCTCGAGAATCATTGCAATGCTCTAGAAACCCTGGTTGACATAAACAGCGAAAAGATGAAAATGGGAGGATTACCCCACCGGACCTGACGCGTACGTACTCTAAAGCGTGGTAAAACAGTAGCGGTCGCCAGATCTACGAAAAAAGGTAGATTTCAGGTAGTCGTCAGCGTTATCTATAGCTTGACAGTCCTGGAACAGCTAAAAGCTGAATGGTTTGATCACGTTGATGGTGACAAAGCTGACCGTGAAACAACAGAACGACATACGTCTGGCTGCAGTCTGTCCAAAAAGTGAATCAATTGCGCGTATAAGAGCCTGGTGGTGGAGA
>MVAP01000104.1:0-56191 GCA_014825765.1 Cystofilobasidium macerans | reverse complement strand
CGGCGTCGGCTGCGCCGGGCTGCCCGGGTGTGTGGGCTGCAGAGGCGGCGGCACGGGCGGTGACCGGGGGGGGGGCGGGGGCGGGGGGGGGGGGGGGGGGGGGGGGAGGGGAGGGTGGGGGGGGGGGGGGGGGGGGGGGGGGGGGGGGGGGGGGGGGGGGGGGGACGAGAGGATGTGTTTGCAGCCCACCGCACCTCGGCATGGCAGGCAGTGGCGATCTACCTAGCCCCTAGACCAACCGACTGAGTAATGGACAAGGGGGTTGACACCGTTAACCGGCTTCAGGCTGCGCTCTCATCGTGTCCGTGATCCAAACGGCCTCATTCATTCTCCTCGCCTTCGGGTTCGACCCACTTGACGCCGTGCATGACCCGGCCGGCCTCACTGTCGCGCTTATCCATCTTGACAACCTTGCCCCCGCCAACGAGCTTCAGCCGATGGCCCTTGCCCTCCATCCGGATCCGCCACGCCCGGTTGGCGACGTCCGGGTGCTCACCCCGCTTGCGGGCGATGAGCGGGACGTAGGCCGGGACCGTCTCGAGCTTGAACGTGTTGGCGCCGAGCGGGGTCGAAAACGTCTGGAGCTTTCGCTTGCCGGCGGGCGGAGCGAGTCGGGCCGGAATTGACGTCGTCGTCGTCGTCGAAGCGGCGTCAGGGAGGGGAGGGTCGACCGCAGCGGCCGCATGCGGATGGAGATGGAGGAAGGATGAGAGAAAGTGGGCGTGGAGGAGCGTCGTCGTGTGGGCCGCCTCGACGGCTTCGGCCATGAGCGCGCTCAGCGCGAGCGCCGTCCGTCGCGTGTCCTCCTGGTGGTGTGTTCCCAGCGCAGTCGGACCTGCCGCCGCCGCCGCCTCCGCGGAAGGAACGAGTGGCAGCGGCCCGTATTGCCAGTCGAGGAGGCCGTCGGGGAACCCGCAATCCCAGAGAACGAGCGGCTGATCGCTCGCCATCTCGTACGCCGGCTTCGTCTCCCAGGCAAACATATCTTTGACGACCTCGGGTTTCTCGAGACCCGAGCCGACGAGAAAGAGGACGGCCATGATGTGCCGGACCTGGTGGTAGAGGAAGGCTTTGCCGAGCAGGTCGAGGACGTAGAACGATCCCTGCTCGATGCTGGGCTCCGGCGCGGCCGGGCCGGACGGCGCGGTGTTATCCGGCGAGATGAACGAGTAGGGCGAGAGCGCGAGCGGGCCCGCCCCGACGGCGGGCACGGCTGAGATCTTGGCGGCCAGAATCTCGCGCCGGTGCGAGGTGATCTGCTTCGAACCGTCCACCTTGCAAAAGTTGCGGTAGTCGTGCTCGCCTTCCAAGTAGCTCGCCGCCTTGCGCATCGCGGCCAGGTCAAGTGGCCGGCCGAGGGCCGACGTCGGCGACGGACTCGAGGCGAGGGTGAAAAAGTACTTGTAGTGCCGGTGCGAGCATGAGTGCCGGGCGTCGAACGCACCCTTGTGCCAGACGGGGGGGAGGGGCGACCAGGCGAGCAGGCGGATGGTCGACGGCAGCAGCCGGTTGAGGAGCGAGACGTAAGGAAACTCGAGCGGCTTCGGCTTCGCTTTCTGCGCAAAGGGAGTTGAGGTAGAGAGGCTACCAAGGTCGGCGCCGCCCTCGTCGGCACCGGGGCAGCTGCTGCCTCCAGGCGTGGCCGGCGCCGAAGCCACTGGCGACCGGGCGCTCGACCCTGAGCTGCCGCCGTCCGGGGGCGAGTAGAAACCAAAACTATCGACCTCGGCCTCATCGTCTGGTTGGCGTGGAGCGTGAAGGGTTTCGTCGTACTCAACCCGACTGCGCAGCCACAAGTTGACGACCTGGCCGGCGGCACTGACGCCGCGGTCCGTCCGCCCGCAGCGAGCGAAGCCACAGCCCTCCCAGCCTTTGCCGGCATCGATCAGGCCCGACTTCTCAAGTGCTTCGAGCAGAACTCCCTCTACGGTGGGCAGGGGCGAGTCAGATTGGATGGCGAGCCCGCAGTAGGGTGCGCCAAGGTACGAGAGCTTGAAGGCGACCTTGCGGAGCGGCAGGTGGGCCAGGTCGGGCGCCTGCTTGCGCTCGACGGCCGGGAGCGCTCGGACCTTGCGGAGTGTCAGCTTCTTGGCGGGAGGCGAAGAGGAGCCGCCCGCGGAGACTGTTTCTGCTGCCGGGTCCGTCGTCAACCCTGCCGCCAGTGCATCGGTTGCTGACGCCGACGACGAGCTGGTGGCCGCCGCTGCCGGCGAGGGCGTGCCGAGCTCGAGCGCCTCGAGCCGGGCGATGAGTGCCTCCTTGGACCAGGTCGAGTAGTCGGTCGGACTCGTAACGGTCGGCAGAGCTGAAGAGGCAGACATCCTGACCAGGCGGAGGGCGACTCGGCGTGACTGGCGGCCGAGCGACGAGGGAAGCATGGGAGGGCGGCGAAGGCGACGACCCCTTTTACCTGGCCGACGCCCGGAGGCGCGCGGCCCCCTGACCCCGCAGAAGTCGTTTGGCCCTGCCGAGTGGATCGGGGAGCCCTCCAACCCTAACACCTCCCAAGACAGCCTGCCTTCGACGATCCCTGCTCGCCAACATTCACCGTCTCTTCCAACATCCCTCATGGAGCTGCCCGGATCCAGCAGGGCCGACGCCGACGACGGCAGCATGGACGTCAAGCCAACTGTTGGTTCGGCCGCCTTCGACTTCAACCCGTTTGCGCCGCCGACCGCGGCCGACTACGCCGCCTCGTACGCCTCGGACCAGCTGCAGTACCAGCCGCCGGCCGACCAGGACATGGAGGGCTACATTGCCGGCACCTTTCACCTAGGCCCGCACGAGCATGAGCCCCCCGACGCGGGTGACGAGGGCGACTGCAAGCGTCCGAGGCTCAGGCTGGGTGCGTCCTTAGGTCATCGTCGTCGTCGTCGTCCCCCCGCGCTCACGAGCTCGAGATCGTCGGCTGACACCGCCTCCCGGGGCTGCCCGGACCTCAGCTCGCGCCTGCGACCGATGCAAGTCAGCCCAAGAGATGACTCCAAGAGCGCTTATCCAGTGTATGCTGACCGGCTCATTGCTCCTGCCCGACCCTTCAGACGTCGCAAGATCAAGGTACGCACTCTCAGCCGGCCAGACGGCGCCAGCGTAACACATGCTGATGACTCGCGCCTTCCCACACCCATCGTTCTTGCCCGTACGATGCGCAGTGCGACACCAATTCGCCCTGCCAACCATGCATTCTCGCCAAGCAGCCCTGTTCGTCGCTCTTCTTTCCGCGCCCTGCTCGGCTCTCTGGCGGCGCGTGCTCGCTCGAGCCGCGCGTGCGCGCACGTAGCCGCCGACGCTGACAACTGGCACGTGAGCGGGTCGGCCGTCCCGAACCCACTGACCACTCCTTCATTCCTCCGATCCCGCAGGCACGTTCAACACACCGACCCGCCGGACAAGCAAGCCGCGCGTGCCGACGTCTTCGTTCTTGGGCGGCGGCTCGTCAGCCGAGGCGTCCACCTCTTCGATGCACCACCCCTCGGCCATCCACAAGGCGAGGAAGAACGTCAAGGATCTTGAGGCGCGCATGGCCTCACTCGAGGAGCAGCTGCGGAGGTCGACCGAGGTGCCGCCTCACGTCCACAATCAAGCTCTGTCTCAGCTCGACGCCTCGCTGCTCAACCCGAGCATGTCGTCCGGCACCGCCTCAGCCGCAGCCGGATCGACACCGACGGCCGGTTCGATTGGCTTGCCGAGCACTTCCGCCTCGAGCTCGAGCTCCACGACAATGCTTCACGTCCCTCCGACGGCCTCGTACTCGACCTACGCCGCGGGTTCCACCTCGTCGTCGTCTGCGTTGCCGACGCTGCCCGTCGAGAGCACCCTCCCTCCGCCGTTCCTCACGCCAAATGTTCCCACCGCCGCTGCCAGCGCTGGCTGGGGCCAGTTTGACTTCTCGCTCCGGCCTGATGCCCCAATGATGTCTGCGTCGGCAGTCGCCCCTGACCTGATCGCTCGGGGGTCGTCGAGTAGCCGGCCAACCCCAGCAGGCGGCAGCAAGAGCACCGACAGCGGCACCCATAAGGGCGACAGCCTCGAGAAGCAGATGGAAGGCATGAATCTCTCACCGGGCTTCATCTACCTGGACGAGATGGGCATGACGTACGTCGCTGGTCTTGGTTGCTCGCACTTGCGCACCTTGACTGACCCTCCCACCTCGCCTTTCCAAGAAAATGGCAAGGCGCAACCTCCGGCTTTCCCCTGCTCGAACTGCTCGCTTCGGCCGAACGACATCCGCCGACCCCGGCCACCGAGCGCAAGTCAAGCCACGCGCTCAGCGACACGCTCTCGTCCCATCAGGGAACCGGCCCGCCCAGCGGGGATCCATCAGGCCCCGCTGAGGGCGAAGAGCGCGGGCGGAGTCGCTCGCGCGGCAGTGGTCTCCCGTCGTCATCCACGGCGGGTGCTTCAGCCAGCCCGGTAGGCGATGTCCATCCGGCAGGACTGAGTGGGTCGACCTCGTCTCCTCTTGCTGAAGGCACGCCAGCCGCCGCCTCCTCCTCCTCCTCTGGTCATACGCCGGCGACGACGACGGACGACAGCTTCTTCCCTGGCCGCAAGAGCCGCGAGGTGAAGTCGCTCAACCCCGAGGCGAGCTGGAAGGTTATCACCGGCGTTATCGAGCCCGATCTGATGGATACGCTCATTCGGAGTTACCTCTCGACGACGCACCTCCTCTGGCCGTTCCTGCACGTGCCCTCATTCCTCGCTGACTACGCCAATCCAAAGCGCTGGGGCGAACCGGGCTTTGCGCGCTTTATCGTTGCCGTCTGCACTCTCTCATCACGCCGTGCGCTCCTCCTTCGGCGAAAACTCTTGGTCCCCTGTTGTACTTCGGCCCGCTGACCCGTCACCCTACTACATCACGCTCTAGACGTTGACGACCCACGGGTTCGGGCCGTCCCTGGTGACCCATCCTCGGCCGGCAAGAGCTATCTTGAGCTCTTCAAGAAGATGCAGGACTTGCCCTCGGCCGACCGGCCGACGCTCTACTCGATGCAGGCCAACTTTCTCGCCGCCATCTACTGCATGGGCCTCGGCACTCTCTCCAAGGCGTTCCAGCTGTTTGCCGAGGCCATCACGATGTCAATCGACGGCGGTCTTCACCGCGACGTCGGCGAGTACGACATCTTCTCGCCGATCGAGCGCGAGGTCCGGAAACGCACGTTCTGGAGCATCTACTGCTGGGACAAGCAGAGCGGCGCCTGCTTCGGCCGGCCTGCGATGATTCACCTTCGCGACTGTGACGTGCCCGAGCCCGTCATCCTCGACGACGAATACATCACCATGGACGGCCTCGGCCACCAGCCAGACAGCGCAAAGTCGCGCATCTGCGCCTTTGTCGCTGCGATCCGGCTCCACATCGTCCTCGAGGGCGTCCTCGACGGCTGCGTCCGGCCGTCCGACTTCGCCTCGTCCCCCTTTCTCTCCAAGGCCGCCAAAGTTATCGCAAAGCGGCATCCCCAGTCGGAAGCCCTGCGCGAAGAGGAGGCGCTCCTTGAGGACTGGCAGGGCCTGCTTGAGCCTCATTGGGCTTATAGCGAGGCAACGGTCGGCAGCAAGGACCCGATCCGCATCACCCAGGCTGAACGGCTTCACTGCCTCGAGAACCTCGTCAAGATGCGTGCGTGACATCTCGCGCTGTTGCTTTACCGTCTCTGACACTTGGCGCTGACCTTTGCTTGCTATTTATCAGTCATCTACCGGCACCGCTTCTCAGGCTTCGTCCTGAGCCCGGCCGAGACGCCCGAGGAGCGGACGCGGCACCTCGACCTCTGCCGGACAGCTGGCGGCTGCGCGCTTGCCATCGTTGCTGACCACCTGCACATCGTCCGTCCGAACCGTCCAAACACGCGCATAAAGTGCTGTGCTGCTCACTGACCTTTTCGATTGCTCCCTTTTGACTCGTCAGTCGCAGCGCGGCTTCATGACCTACTACGGCGTCCATGTCGTCCATCAGCTCGCTCAGGCCGGCCGGACGCTCCTCGCCGTCATCCTCAATTGCAAGAGTCCCGAGTCCCGTCAGCTGGCGGCCTCGAGCATCGAGGGCTTTCGGTCCTGCGTCGGCCTCCTCCGGCGCTTCTCAGGCCGCTACCTCTGCGGTTTGCGCTCTGCGGACATTCTCGAGGAGTTCTGTCGAAGTGAGTGGCAGCCTGTCCGACCGTCCTCGCTTGGAGAAGCTGACCTCGCGCCGCATATGCAGTCTGCCACGTCCCGGTTGACCTGCCTCAGGTGCCTGACGCCGCCAAGCCCTCCCCAGCCTGGCTCCGACCGGTCCGCCGACGCCACTCGCGGTCGCCAACACGCGAACCGATGCGCGAGCTTGCCTCCGCGTCACCTGCGTCGACAACCGACCTCGGCGGTACCGGCGGCGGTGGCGGCGGCGGACCCTCCTCTTCCTCGCCTGGTCATCAACCGACGCCACCCATGCCGTCGACCTCGTCGGCGATGTTTGATGAGAGCGACTTCCTTGCCACGCAGGCGAGCTTTGGCGACCTTAATCAGGACCCGGACGACTTCGTCTTCTCAACCGAGTTCTTTGACCTCAACGCTGCGGCCTCACCGCCCTCGCCGTTCGGTAACGCGGCGGGCGGAGCCGCCGCCACGCTCGGCGGTCTCACAGCTGGCCCTCCACCGCCTATCCCGAACGTCAACGGCTTCAGCTCGTTCGGCGAAGCGATGGACTTTGGCGCCTCTGGTCTTGGCGGGCTCAGCGTGCTTCCCAGCCGTGCCAACGGCACCGGCTCGGTCGACGCTCTCGGAGATCTCGGACTGCCGAGCGCTGGTATGGACGGTCTGATGCCGACCGTCGAGGGGACCGAGAACTTGTGCGTACCCTGCGGCCGCTCGGTTGGGCTTTCTTTGTGCGTGCTTCATCTAATGCTTCAGTTCCTATGCACGCAGGTCGGCCTCGGAAATTCTCGCGCTCTTGCACGAGGGCGACTTTGACTACTCAGCCCTCTTTCCCGACCAGACCCGGGTCCACGTATGATGGATGCCCCTTCTCCACCCCTCAATACATGAGTTTAAACCTTAGCCGTCGTATACGATACGAAGGGTTCATGTGCCGGGCATTTCGGCAAAGCCGGAAAGGACAAACATGCTGCGTCGGGCGAACGGGGCAAACAGGCGACAGCCGGATCAGGAAGATGATTGAGCGAGCGACAGAGAAGGGGTCGTAAATATCGTGACGAAAGGCCAGAAAAAGGACACAGGACTAGGCTGCAGACGCAAAGGCTGGGTTGCGGACGCTACGGTGACCTCCTGGCGGCATTGACGTCTGCGACCCAGCCTTCGGCCTCTGTCTTGTCGGCCGCCTTCAGGTAGAAAGTGCGCCGGGTCGTCACGATCCCGAAAGCCGAGGCATACTTGGCGTGCTGGACCGGCGCTGCAGAATGCACGTCGCTTAAGTCGATGATCCGTAGCAGCTTGTACTCCTGGCAGGGCAACAAGGCTGGACGTCAGCTACGGCCATCTACAGAGGTAGTAAGCGCCAGATCGACACACCTTTGAGTCCTTGTAGAACGACAGCTTGCCTGTGCGGAGGACGAACCACCGCTTCTTCCACGTCTGGTGGACAGGTAACAGAGCGGCTCTGATCAGTACTCGTCGGTCGGGCGATTGACGAGAGACTGGCAGCATTGTGCACCTTGCGCTTCTCGCCCTTCTTGTCGAGGTAGCCGGACCGGATGACCCGCTCCTCATCGAGCTTGCGTCGCATCTCGTCGTCCTCGTCCACACCAAAGCCATCCTCCTCCTCGTCTTCATCCTCGTCTTCGCCGTCATCCGCCTCGTCTGACTCGGACATTACTTCCTGTGAATAGCAAGGCCCATGACGTAGAAGGGGCAGCGCGCAAGCAAGAGGTCAGCAGGGCACCGTCGCCTCCTCGCGGCCGCGCTCTCAGGCCGCAGCAGCAGGCACAGACGCACCCTAATCACCCTTGCGGGAGCTCTCGGCGGCTCGAGCGGCGGAAGGACAGGCTTTGGCGCCGAGGGCAAGCTAATGCTCAGCCGGCGCTCAATCTCTTGCCGGGAGGGAGGGGCGGCCGGCGGCGCTGCGCTCGACGAGACCGGAACAGGAGAGGCGGCCGAGGGGGCCGTCGATGGGCCTGCCGCCGGCGTCGTCTGCTGTGGTTCGGACATTGATGGATCGACAGTCAAGCGAGTGTGCTCAAACCGGAAGATGTGCGTCGATCGACGTGCTAGGACTGGAAGGTCTGGCGAGTAGAAGTGGGACAAGTAACGGCGGCAGGTGTGATGGTTCGAAGGGGTCGACGGCAACGCGACCGGCGGCTTACGTTTCTCCTCATGCAATTAATGAACATCCAGCGACGACAACCCCTCACTTCTCACCTCGAGCTCAAACCACATATAAATGTCAGATAGATTTTGTCCTGACAGCCGCTTAGAGCAGCATCTGACCAATTGATCTCACATGCAACTACGCTGAAGGCGCAGAGGGCACAATGGCCGCGCATGTTCAGTGTCCTCGGTCCGATGTTAGATGACAACCTTGGCGTCTTTTGAGAGGCAAGGTGGGTCGCGAACCGGACAAAGCCAAGATTGCCCTGCATCAACTGGATGCGCCCCGGCGGCGCGCATCAGCAACGGTTGGGAGGATGTCGGTGAACGCTCCCAGGATGATGGTAGTGCCGAACGACCGCATTGCAGAATGATGAAAAGTTCACGCATATCGGCTGAGGTCCTTTCATGGATGCTGGAGACGGGAAGCGCACCACAGGGTAGGCAGCTGGCGGAACCTGGAAGTCGCCCCTTCTTACGACCACTTTGCGCCGCGAAAGATGCTGCCGGTGCCATTGAGCGCGCGCCCGCCGCCGCCGCCGATCCGAGCGGTTGGGACGGGTGGCTGACGCAAGGGAAAGCCGTCTGAGGTCTCCTTCTGCGTGTCGGATGTTAGCGAGGTATGCTGGGCTATGGACAGCGGGGTACTCGTCGCAATATCCCGGTGTCGTCTGGATGGCTGGAACGGTTGCGTCGGAGGAGGCACAAACGAGGGCAGGGCAGTCGACGACGAACGGTCAATCGATGTCGATGCCTTGGGGGCCGGACGACCCATCTCTCCTCTACTGGTCTGGGTGACGACCGAATCAGACGACTTGAAAGCCTCGGGCGGGGAGAGAAGGGGGGACCCCAACTGAGGGCCGAGAATCGACCCCAAGAGCTGAACCGCCGGTTCGGATGGGGGTCTGTCGGTCCGCCTTTTCTTGAGACGCGCCACTTCGGCGCCAGCGCTGGCCTGACGTTTGACTTCTGCAGAGAATGCCGGCTGAACCTTAGCGGCAGCGGCCCAGCGGCGGACGAAGACGACCTCGAGCGGCTTAATGCAATATTGCGGCATCCGGTCGAGGCTGGGTGGCCGCTCTATATCCCCGTCGCCATCCAACGAAAGGCTTGTCCTGTGTTTGGGACGGTCCCAGACGGCCTGGACAGTATGCGATCCGGGGCAGCTGTCACACTTGGTCAAGTCGGTTGTAATAGTGCAGAGGGCGGCCGACGAGCGACGCGCGAGGAAGGGGAACCGATCGGGTGAAGCGATCAGCGTGTCGAGAAGGGTCGCCCCTGGCTCCGGGGGACTGACAAGCGCATAATCATTTGCGTTTATTCCCGTCGACGCCAAGGTTCTGCCACGCGACTGGTTAAGAATCAGAATAAAGGCCGACGGCGTCGCGCTGCTTTCGCGGACGTCTACCCACGGCGAATCGATTAGCAAGTCAGGGTTCGTACAACGGAGATCTAGAATTGGAGAGAATAACTAACCGATATAGCATAAGTTCGCCCAGGTGCGCAGGCTGACGGCCGCCCGATCGGTTACGCCGGCGCAGCCTCTGAGCGACCAAGCCCTCAGCTTATGCAAGCCCTTCCGGGCAGACTGCTGGCCGACGGTGCTTGAAGCAACCTCAGTATAGAGGGCCGAAGTCAGGAAGCGGATGCCGATGTCGGTCAGCAAGGTCCTGGCATGGCCGGAGAATGACGATCAGTGCAAGCCGCCAGAAGCAAGCGCAGCAGCGTCAAAGGGTCTTACCGCTCAGTGGTGAGGACCTGCAGAAAGCGAAGGTCTTTGATGACCTTGCAGTCGGCATCGCAAACGGCAGTGTGCGAGAGATCCAGCTGAGTGATGATGTCGCCGTCGGCAAAGTGGGCCAGCTCGTTGAGGCGGAGGAGATCGCACGTCGGCGGAGCCGAGCGCAGCGTGTGGATCAACTCGGCGTAGGCAACGCCAAGGACAAGCGTATCGACCGGTCGGGGAGGACCGTCCGCTATCGGATCAGGCTCAGCCTCATCTGCAGTTGCGTGAACGGTTGGCGTCAGTGACACTTGTAGATTGCGAAACCTCTCAGACAAGTCATAAGAGACGACGCACGCGTTGGCAAAACGCCGGGACCATAGCTGCCGACAAACGTGACCCAGGCAGCCCGGTCGAGTCGGCTCTGATCATTTTGGAGCTCACAGACGACGTGCCGAGCCAGTTCGATTGGCACGCCCTTTGCGCTGTCATTCCAAAACGTCTGGTCGTATTCGTCGAGGTGCTCGGCGACGACGCTGGCCGCAAGCGCCGTCAGCCGGCGAGGCGGCCCGCCTGTCGCTGCGAATTTCGACTCAGTCCTGTTGCGGAGCACGAGGTCGAATGTTCGTCTCGGCGGGCCAGATATTGAGCGGTCGGTCCAGTCACTACCGACCGCTTCCGGTCGGGGCGGCTCGGACGGCGGTCCACAACAGTCATGGTGACGCCGTATGTCGTCGTCGCTGTCCTTGCTCGCCGCCGCATTATTGCGGCCGAGGGCGCCCCGGTTGAGCTTGCGCCGCGCATGACGCAGTAGCCGAAACAAGGCCGTCTGATCTTTTTGAATTTGACGGTCTACGTGCGTCTGGCGACCATGGCGGCCCATGTATAACCGAGGAAGAGGGGTGTACAGGTGGTCGTCGACGCGTCGTAGGGATGGGCGCGCGCGCAGTTGACCCTCAACCTGCGCCCTTTGCGGGACCGTCCATCTGCGGCGCCCTCGTCGACGTCGAAGCCCACATGAAACAACTCATTAAAACAGCGGGCATGGATCCGGGATGGAAGGTGGCGGGGGACCTCACACGGATAATCTCACAGCAATCCGCTCACTTCTGTCATCAACAATGGTGAGGCTCAATAGACGGATAGAGACCTCGAGATCAAGCGCAAAAATACATCAATCTTGTGCAAAAAGCGACTGTGATTTTGTAGATCTGCGTTTATGCGCGCGAGCCAGCCATGGCCCTGGAGAAGGATCAAGCACGAGGTCAACGGCCGTGATATGGAGAGCGGAAGTGCGGAAGAAACGTACTTGGCGACGGCACGCTTGATCATGAGCTGAGCCTTGCGGAGCTCGTCCGACGAGGTGTCCTCAATCTCGAGCTTCTCAAGAGCCTGGGCGAGCGCCTGCTCGACCGAGGCCTTCGCACCACGCTTCATCTTGAGCGCGAGCTCGGGGCCCGAGATGGTCGACTCGATCTGGTGGATGTAGGCCTCGAGGTCGGACTTGGCCTCGTGCCGGGCCTGGAAGTCCTTGTCGGCGGCCTTGAAGTTCTCGGCGTCCTTGATCATCTGGTCAATCTCGGCCGACGAGAGGCGGCCAACCGAGTTGTTGATCGAGATCTGGGCCTTGCGGCCGGAAGCCCGGTCGAGAGCCGAGACCTTGAGGAGACCGTTGGCGTCAATCTCGAACGTGCAGACGAGCTCGGCCTGGCCGCGGGGCATCGGGGGGATGCCCGAGAGCTCGAACTCGCCGAGCAGCCGGTTGTCCTTGCACTGCGTGCGCTCACCCTCGTAGACGGGGAAGGTGACCTGGGTCTGGTTGTCCTCGACGGTGGTGAAGGTGCGCGACTTGTTGGTCGGGATGGGGGTGTTGCGGGGAACGACGACACCGAAGATGTCACCCTGCATAGCGACACCGAGCGAGAGCGGGGCAACGTCAAGCAGGAGCAGGTCGGCGGTCTTGTCCGAGGTCTGGCCGGTGAGGACGGCGGCCTGAACGGCGGCACCGAAGGCAACAGCCTCGTCGGGGTTGATCGACTTGTTGAGCTGGCGGCCGCCGAAGAACTCGGAAACGAGGGCCTGGACCTTGGGGATACGGGTCGAGCCACCAACGAGGACAATGTCGTCAACCTTCTCACGGGCCATCTTGGCGTCCTTCAGGACCTTGTCGACGGGGTCAATCGTCGACTTGAAGGCGGCGGCGTTGATCTCCTCGAACCGAGCACGGGTGATGTTGGCCGAGAAGTCGGTGCCGGAGTAGAGCGAGTCGACCTCAACGGTCGTCTGGGTGACCGACGAAAGCGTGCGCTTAGCCCGCTCGCAGGCGGACCGCAGGCGACGGATCGCCCGGGCGTCGTCCGAGATGTCGTGCTTGTGCTTGCGCTTGAACTCAGCCTTGAAGTGCTCAAGGAGGGTGTTGTCAAAGTCCTCGCCACCGAGGTGGGTGTCACCGGCCGTGGCCTTGACGGCGAAGACGCCACCGGTGATCGAGAGGAGCGAGACATCGAAGGTTCCTCCTCCAAGGTCGAAGATGAGGACGTTCTTCTCCTCCTTGGTCTTCTGGTCGAGACCGTAGGCGATGGCGGCAGCGGTCGGCTCGTTGATGATCCGGAGAACATCAAGGCCGGCGATGAGACCAGCGTCCTTGGTGGCGAGACGCTGCGAGTCGTTGAAGTAAGCCGGGACGGTGACGACGGCCTTCTTGACCGACTTGCCGAGCTTAGCCTCAGCGATCTCCTTCATCTTGATGAGGACCATCGACGAGATCTCCTGGGGCGAGAACTGCTTGTCCTCACCGAGGTAGTTGACCTGGATGAACGGCGAGCCGTCACGGTCAATGACGGTGAAGGGCCAGTGAGCCATGTCCTTCTTGACGTCGGGGTCGTCGAAGCGGCGGCCGATGAGGCGCTGAAGGCGAAGGTCGAGGACAGTCCGTCAGCTCGTCGGAACCGGGTGCTAGCCCCGCGCACGGGTGGCCACAGGGGGGAAGGGTGAACGACGAACCTTGGCGTCGAAGACGGTGTTGGTGGGGTTCATGGCCGACTGGTTCTTAGCGGCGTCACCGATGAGGCGCTCTCCCTCAGAGAAGGCAACGTAGGAGGGAGTGGTCCGGTTTCCCTGGTCGTTGGCGATGATCTCGACACGGTCGTTCTGCCAGACACCGACGCACGAGTACGTGGTGCCCAGGTCGATACCGCTGAGGCGCACGAGAAGACACGGGACCAAGGTCAGCTGGCTACTCCCTCTCGTGCTCTGCACGTGACCAAGCCCGCCTCAATCCCATCGCCGAGCTCTGGCTCTGCTACTCCAGCTGCCCGTCGATCGGAGCTCGAGCTCCCGGCCGACCCGGCTCAACCGCCACATCGCCCCGATGTCAGGCTTGCCCGGAACTGCGGGGCTCGGCCAACCAAGGTGGCTGAGGCCGGCCTGTGCTGGAGCTTGCTGAGATGCTGTTGTGAGGGATGGCGTCTACGTACATGGCACCGTCGTAGACGTCCTCAGCAGACATTTTGAAGTGAAAGTTGAGAAGGGGGGTGGGGGGGAAAGGGGAGGTGCTACAAGGTGGGTCAAACGATAAGCGGTCAGCTTGACAAGTTCTCTATACCGGGGCAACCAGCCTGACCTGGCAACCCTGTTGTAAGAAGAGCTGCCGAACGGGACGTACGGGGTTCGTTCGGGTGGTAACGAGACTGCCTGAGGGAAGGAGACAAGTCGCGAGCGGGCTTCCGAGCCGGAGGCGGAGCGGGCGGCGGCGCCCGCGGGCTGCCGTGGCGACCTACACATGCATCACCCTTTGCAGGCAATGCGAAAGCACAAACGACTTCCGGAGGTCGACACGACACCCGACAGTTGTTAAGGGTCGGTTTCGGCCTGAACCAGAGCATCTTGCTGAACAGGCTGGCTCAGCAGCGGGCAGTTCCTCTCTGGAAATCGGGCAAACTATCCCACGCATGGACATGACACGGCATCCCCAGCGAGACCGAAAGCGCGCTGCGGGGTCAGGCAAGATCGATACAAGAGCGAGCGAGAGGAACGGCGGCAGTTGCCCCGCGCTCCCCGCTCTCATCGGCAGGAGCAACAGAGAGTGGTACAGGAGTCGGCGAATCGATGAGAGCGATAGCACTGCCGATCAACGAAGGAGGTACGGCGGACTGGCGGTTGGGTAGATGCCCTATCCTCATCGGCCCTGCTGTGGACGACCAGCGACGTTACCAGCGGCGGCGGCGGCGGCCTCGGCCATGGCCACCTGCTGCTGCACAGTCGCAAGCCGCTGGGCCTCCATCAGAACGACCGCCTCCTCGGCCTGAGGGACGTAAAGA
The DNA here is from genome assembly GCA_014825765.1 of Cystofilobasidium macerans. Taxonomy (NCBI): domain Eukaryota; kingdom Fungi; phylum Basidiomycota; class Tremellomycetes; order Cystofilobasidiales; family Cystofilobasidiaceae; genus Cystofilobasidium; species Cystofilobasidium macerans. The sequence goes on along the minus strand of MVAP01000104.1, from coordinate 41,854 downwards.
CAGGTGATCGAGATAAGCGACGTCAGCGCCGAGACATCAACAGATAGTTGAGAGCAGCTTGTCGCCGCAACACACGACCATAACGCACCCAGGGCAGAAGGAACGTGTCGCTCTTGCGAAGATCTTCTTTGCCGAGACCGGTGCCGACGATGCCCTCTGGCGCCTCGAGACCGAGCGCAAGCTGGAGGTCGCGCGACTGGCCGGCGACCCACCGCTGAATAAACTCGCGCGGCTCGTCGGCGAAGGCCTGAAGGAAGTCGCGTTTTGTCCGGGCGTTCCGAATCGCGATTGAGATGTTGGCGATCTGTCGCAAGAGCCGGCGGCAAGAACAGAGGCCGGAGTGAGCGGAACGAGCACGGAGAAAGGGGACCATCCGGGGTCCCGTTAACCGCCGGCGCAGAATGAAAGGCAAGGTCGGCGACGCACCTCGTCGTCGAGCTGGAGGATCTCGCGCCCACCCTCCTCCATGAAGGCGCTCAGAACTGAGTTTCCCTTGGGCCCCTTCATCGCCGGGTCCTCTATCTCAACCTCGACGTCAAAGACCTTCGGATGGACGTGCCGGTCAACATCAAGGCGAAGTGGGTACGTTAACGTCACAGGGTCGGCGACTGTCAGGAAGCGCTGGACGAGCTCGGGTATGTGGTTGAGCGCGAGGAACGGCTGATTGGCAAATAACTGTTCCAAGGTCAAAGAGGGGCCACGGCACAGCCCACAGCCGTCAGCTTCTGAATTATCAATCAAAGACAACGTCTCTGAGCGGAAGATCTGCATAAGAGCCACCGGCGAACGCGGGAGGGATACAGAAAGTGTCTGTCTGCCTTACGTACCTGGCCGAGCGGGCCCTCGTTACGGATCCGCCTCCGGTCGTCGCGGTCCTGCAGGCCGTGCAGCTTGATGTACGCCCAGACGGCTTGTACGATCTCGGTCCGTGTGCCGTGCGTAAGGCCGATGATGCCCGCCAGCGGCTGGATAACCTTGTAGCGCTCAGGCAAAGCCTCGAGATGCAGATGAACCTTGACCTCGATGGACGCCGGCAGGGGCTCGCCCGAGAGAGTCATTGGAGGTAGCGGCCGCATGATAGTCAGGCCATCTTGCGGAACGTGTGCCTGAGGTGGCGGCCGGATCCACTGCGAGCATGCGCGAAGATCAGAGACCGTTAATAACCTGGATCCTTTGCGGATTTGGCCAGCTCGACCGCCGTAGGCCACGCGGCGTGCGCGTGATGAGGAGAGCGCACCTCGATCGTATTGGCAGGCATCGGGAAGATGTCTGGCGGCAGCTCAACAATGATCGACCGCACAAATGACGTAAATTTACGCTTGGGAAACTTGTCGTGACGCGGATTACCGCTCTGGACCATCGTGAGCGAAGATGGGGAGAGGTCAATCAGTACGTGGGCCCCGTTCGAGGAACACGCGACGCGCCTCCGCCAGGCCCAGCGGATGACCATCCTCCGCACAGCAGAGCATATCGTAAAGCGCAAACAGGAGCGAGGAAGTCAGGAGGAACGCACGTCCAGCAGCCGGCCTTCAAGCCGCATCACGAAGCCCGGCTCTGGCCGGTCGCTAGTTGACGACGCGTCAGCCGCATCATCCGCCGTCGCCGTCGGTGCTGGCCGGGTGGTGGTGTTACTCGTGAACATCCGCAGCGTCCGCTTGACCCGGCCGGCTCCCGCACGGCCGGTAGTGACTGCATCCTGAATCTCGGCCCGCTTGCGAGTAAGCGTCCAGTCGAGCTTCTGCTCGCTCTCTATCAGCTCAGCGTAGAGCTTGGACTCGGGCAGCGAGAGTAGCGACGGAAGCGGCGGCAACGGCGGCCGACGTCTATCGGACCGGCGGGTCGAAGGGAATGCAGAAAGAATCAGGACCATTTCCAGCTGCTGTGGCCTGCGTAATAGATCGCTTCAGAAGGAGGTAGGCAGGGCTGACTTGGAGCTCTTGAACGGATCGCCGGCAGATGGCCCACCGGCCGCCTCGGCCTTGCGTTTCAGCGCCTGCTGCTGCTGCTGCTGCTGCAGAAGCACCTGGGCCGGATGAGGCTGAGGTTGCGGAGTGGCCGAGTGCGACAACTGACGCGACATGGAGCTGAGATCGGGAAAGGAAGGGGGGAGGCGAGACGGCTACAGGAGCTGGCCGATAGTCGGGTAGAGGATGGGGGTCGAGGCGCGCGGCGTCGACTAAGAGGACGCGCCGAAGTCGGCTCAGCTAGCTGTCAAGCACATCTTGCCTTCTCAGCTTCCCGTCGAGAGCCTTTTTAACGAGCGGTTTACTGTGCCTGTCAGATCCATACAGCTCTGTGCAACGCCCGAGCCCTCCTGCCCAGAATCGAAGGACGAGGAAATACGCTGCTGTGTTGGGCGACTGAACTGCTCGCGCTGCGCGGACTCGCTTCGTCCGAGAGACGAATTCGACCTGTCGCCTATCTCTGCTGCTTACAAGACACCATCTCAGCTGGGGCCAGTCATGAAAGTTGTCGCCCTCCTCTCTGGCGGCAAGGACTCGTGCTTTAATCTGCTCGAATGTGTCGCCAATGGCCATGAGCCTATTGCTGTCGGCGGCCTCCTCCCGACGGCCGGCGTCGGTGCGTCCCAGCTTGCAGCTCACGAGCTCTAATGCACACGTGCTGACCCTTCGATCCTTTCGGACGCTCGATAGACGAACTGGACTCTTTCATGTTCCAGACGGTCGGCCTCTCGCTGTTGCCTCAGATTGCTAGGGCGCTTCGGTTGCCGCTCTTCACACGCATTATCAAGGGCAAGCCGGTCACTGTCGCCAGCGAGTACGGCTCCCGGCGAGGCGTCCTCGACCGGGACGAGGCCGAGGGCACAACGGGAGGGGGTGGGACCTTCGGAGATGAGACGGAGGACCTGTACGAGCTCCTGAAGGAAGTCAAGGTGCTTATTCATTTCGCACCTGCTTCTTTCGCGAGAGTCAAGCCTCGGCTGGTTGTAGTGGGCTGCTGCGACTGCGCTTCTCTCTCGCTGACCCGCTCGATTGAGCGCTCGCAGGCCGCACACCCGGATGTCGAGGCAGTCTCGGTCGGCGCCATCCTCTCGTCCTATCAGCGCGTTCGGGTAGAGCAGGTGTCAGTCCAGCTCGCGGTCCATTTAGCCCAGGCAGCGCCCGCTAATAAGGGGCTGCGCGACGACGCTGACCCTCCCCTACGCGCATGCCAGCTGCGGTCGTCTAGGCCTGACGCCGCTAGCCTTTATGTGGCAGGCCTCACAGTCGACGTTGATGACCAAGATCATCGCCTCGGGAATGAGCTGCGTGCTTGTCAAGGTGGCCGGCGTCGGGCTCGAGGAGCGTGATCTCGGCAAGACGCTTAACGTCCTGGAGCCAAAATTGCGCAGGTTGAATGGGTTGTACGGCCTTCACATTTGCGGAGAGGGAGGAGAGTACGAGACGGTTACGCTTGACTCGCCCCTCTTCTATGAGCGTATCAACCTGTACGTCTTTGTCTTTTGCCTCCATGCGCTGCAGATAAGGCGGCTCCCTATTGATCGGCCGATCCGCTGCTTTGACATAGCGTCGAAACCGAGATCACAACCGTCGACGCCTCGCCAGTTGCGCCAGTTGCCCACCTCCGAATCCTTAAGACCTCGCTCGAGCGCAAGATCGACTTTGTTCCGCTTACGGCCGAGAGCGCCAGGATGCTTCTCGACGAGGCGCTCGAGCAGGACAAGGACACGGAGGTATTCATGGACGAGGACTCGATCGACATTCGATCAAGGGTTGAGAGCGCTCTAGCGGAGTTTCAAGCATCGCCCCCTTCACTTGCTGAGATCCTGGTCGCCGACCAGCAGTCTCACTGTCTAGAATCGAGTGGACCCCTGCAGAGGGTCGAACGGAATGGCTGGGTCTGCATCGGCGGCGTCAACGGTCTCACTGACACCACCCAAGAGCCCTTGATGCTCGAGGACGAGGTCCACAACCTCTTTCGAAATCTCAAGGGTGCGCTCATCTCATCTGATCCCCTGGCAAAGCGGTACACTAATCGGCGACCCTCTAATCAGCTGCCCTTCATCCCCACTCGCTCACATCCATCCAGTCTATCTCGCTCTTCCTCTCATCCATGACCCATTTTCCGCTCATCAACGCCGTCTACAAGCAGTACTTCGGCACATCGCCGCCGACACGGGCCTGTGTTGCCACCCTCCTCCCCGACGGCGAGCGAGCTCGCGTCGAAGCGATTGCCTACGTCGGGCGCGAGGGCGAGCGGCCGAACGAGGAGGGCGAGGTCGGAGGTCGGAGAGGGCTGCACGTCCAAAGTCTGAGCTACTGGGCTCCGGCCAACATCGGGCCGTACTCGCAGGCCATCATCGTGAGCACCTTGCTGTATTTCATCCCTGCTGGCGTCTGTCCTGATGTTGTCGTTTAACTCGCTGCAGGTCGACCGCCGGCTTGCAATGGCCGGACAGATCCCGCTCATCCCTCCTTCTCTGACGCTACCTGCGCCGCAATCGTTCAGCACCGAAGTCGCCCTCTCACTCAAGCACGTCCAGTCAATATGGGCCGCCCTCAAGGAGGGCACAGGCGGGAGCGCGCTCGGCGAGAGCTTCGTTGAGGGCTGCATCTGCTGGATTGACCCCGTCGGATGGAAAGATGGTGGGCTTACCGGCGCGCGGACCGGTTGGTCGGCATGGCTCGAAAAGGTGCGCCGCGTTTGGCTCATAGTGGAGGGCATGGTACAAAGACTGACGCCCTACGCCTGCCTCATCGACAGCATGAACAGCCGTCGTCCGCCTCTGTCTCGGCGCCAATTCTGTTTGTCACACCGGTCGGCCTTCCGAGAGCCGCATTGATTGAGTGGCAAGTTGCATTTCACACAGGCGAATCGAGAGCAGGCGCCACTGAACAAGACGACGTATCCTCGGGCGACGAGGTCGTTTCTCAGGCGGTGCTGGCGACCGCATCGTCGCCTCCCCGCTTCGCTACCGGAAGCTCAGCTGGAGGTAAGGTAGAGTGGCAGACGAGTGCATTTGACGGGGCGTTTTTCGGCGTTGCCGCCTTTAGAAGTCTCGGTTAGTCAATCGGCCCCCGGTTGCAGAGTAGCCCTTCCCCTCACTGACCTACCCATACGGTGTGTATGCCCCCCTTCAGACGTGCTCTCGGCTTCGAAGCTTCTCTCTGCCATGCCGTCGCTCCTGACCGCCTATTCGCTCAAGGTATTCCATCACCCCCATGTTTCCGTCAGCGAACGTCAGTTCGACCGCTTTTTCCTTGATTTGGCGCATTTGATGCTGGCTTCGCTGACGTCCGAGATTTCGTTCCTCGCGGTTGTTGTCAGTCCAGAAGGCACTCGAGTCACTCCCGGCGCTTGCCGCCGTTACATACGTCGCGGTCGAGCGCATCGCAACCCGTACGCAAGACGACTGGGCCATTGGCCTCGTGTGGCAGGGCATCGCATGATCATGTGATGTACGAACGTGCAAGCTAGCACACATCTCCTCGACGGCCAGACAAATGCAAAAAGAAAACGAAGACCAGGGAGAACACGGGAGAGAATGCTTGGGGATAAATGGGGCGAGAGTCGGCGGGGGACCCTTTTTGCATTCTCCAGCAGGTAAGCACATAGCAGCAAGCCTGTCTGGATGGAAAGCGAGCGATGTTTTGCACCAAGGAAAGAACCTCCGGCGTGCTTGCGAGTTGGCAGCGAGATGCGCGCGTGGTGATCATCTCAATAATGCAGGTCTCAAACCTCGTCGCCGTCGCAAACCGGCAGCGGGACGTCTTGCGGCTCGATCGCTGCCCGCCCCTTGCCCTTGGCCGACGAGCTCGAGCTCGCCGCCCGGCCGACACCCACGTCCCTGCCGCCAACATTCGACCTCGTAAATGCTTCAAAAGGCCCACCACCAGCCGCCGCCGGCGCCGGTGGTCTGTCCAACGACCTCTGGACGCGTGCGAGCTCTGTCCGGAGCCCGCCGAGGATGCCGTCGATTTGATCAATGAGCGCGAGCCGACGCGCGACCGCTTCGCGCGTCTCAGCCGAAAGCAGGGCGAGGTCGCCTTCGGAGAGGCTCACCGGGAGCGATCTGTTTGAAGGCTGCGCGTTGACAAGGGGTAAAAAGGAAGAGGAGGAGTGTGGGGACGAAGAGTGTAAAGGAGTGAGGGTGACGAGAGGCCGGCCAAGGGAAGGCGTCGGCACCGGCGAAAACGGGGCGGAGGTTCCAGTCGACAGACGCTCGCCCAAGTCAGGCTGAAGCGAGGTGGAGGCGCTCATCGTCGGCGGCGGCGGGACAGTGAAAAAGACGCTGCCGTCGTCGAGCTCGACGATTCGCGACGAAGGCGGTGTCGCGTCGGCGGCGGGAGATGGTGTCGGCAAAGGTTGGGGATCCGGTGCTTCCGGTCCGGCCGATGTTGCCGTCGCCATCGCTGCCGGAGGAGGAGGCGGAGAGGAAGATAGGCTTGGATTAAGCCTGGCCGACCGACGGAGGGCAGCCCGAGCGGCCACCTCGCGCGCCGTCATGGTCGTCTCGTCGAGCGCAGACCCTCCGTCAGACGCGTCATCCCTTTCAGCAACGGCAGCGCCAATGGTGGCAGCAGGGGCGTCCGGAGCTGTCAAATGGGCCGCCGTCGTCATCGTCGGTGCGGCCTCTGCAGACCGTAGCCGAGGATCGTCTGGCCCGAACCAGACCGTGTTGGCGAACGCCAGGTCGAGCAGCCAGACACCATCCGCGTCGACGTATCTCAGCCTCTGGGACCTGATTGGCGCTAGCGCTTCGCTGTTGGCGTCGTTGTCTTGAGGGATGGAGGAAGGGACGAGCGAGAGGTCAACTTCCTCGCCTAGGACGAGTGGGAAAAGGGCGGCCGTCGGGCCAATCTGCGCCGGCCGCGTGTGAAGCGCTGAAGCAAGCCGACCGACCGCCTCGCGGATGTCGGCCCGCCGAGCGCTGGACAAGGGGAACCAGCCGCCCAGAGGAAGATATCTTGTGAGTCAGCTGGAATACGAGGTGAGCGACGGAAAAGAGGAGGGCTGAGGGGAAGGGCATACCGGGCAAGCTCCTCACCCATCTCGATCCGTTGGGCATCGTCGACGATCTTCGTGAGGACCTGCGTGAATGCCGCCGATTCAGGTCCCGTCATCGATTCCTGCGCAAAGGAGAAGACGGAAGGATGAACAGCGGGGAGGAGGTGTCAGTCCTCTTTGTAGGGTTTTGCGCGAATCAAATGGAAGGGGAGGAGGGGGCAAGGGCGAGGGTTCAAGGAGGTCAGAGAAGAGATAGCGGAGGACGGACGCTGAGCTCGCGGAGGAGTCGAGTCTCGATCGACTCGGCAGACCGTTGAGAGCGCTCAATCAGGGCGGGAGCCAGAGCGGGTGTCGCCGAAGACAGCGGCGAGAGGTGGACTCGACCGGCGGAGATCGGCGCAGGCGTGACGGCAGCAGCCGGACCGGCCGGGAGAGGAGAAGGGGCCGCCGCCGCCACCGCCGGTGGGGGAGGTGGTGGTGGTCGTTCAGCGCCAAAGAAGAAGCGGAGGTCAATCTCGAGCCCCAACACGTTGAGCTCAAAGCTGACGCCTGGTGGTCGTCGACGGCCTTGCGCAGGCGGTGGAGGGTGCGGACCAGGCACCGCCGTCGGCGTCGGTGTTGTCGGTGCCGGTGGAGGAGGAGGGGCGGCGGTAGGAAAGAGGTGAGCGAATCGCTCTGGCGGATTCGGAGCGCCAAAGAGACCGCGTTGATCGACACCGACACCGGCGCTGGCGGCATTCCCGTCGCCTCGAGCAGCAGGAGTAGTGGCCGTCACAGAGGTTGCTGCGGGTTGGGCAGCAGGAGCTGTGGAGGACCCCGTGGGCTGCTGCTGCCGCTGATGCTGTACACCCCCAACGCTGCCATAGCCGGTAGCGGTGGCCGTCTGGAGAGGTTCCGGAGGGTGCTGGGCCAGATGGTCGCTGAAGCGTACGAGGTGCTCTGGCAGCGGTCGGTTATTCCCGTCGCCGCCCTCATCGTCACCCCTACCACTGGCGGTGGCCGCCGCCCTCGCCGGGCCATCTGACGGCGGTAAGCGGTCAGTGGCAAAGGTCGCGAGAGCCTCCGCTCCTGGGCCTCCTATCGGGGGTGGAGCTGGTTGAGCAGCAGCAGCGGCGGCGGGTGTAGGCGCGGGGGCGGGCGTATTGTCGCCAAGGACGCTCCGGCGACTGTTGAAAGAAACACAGGAACGTGGTGGGGGTCGGAAGGGCGTCAATTTAATACGGGGTAGAACATGTGATTGAGGTAAGGGTCGAGAAGGGGGCAGAGAGGGGGGGGGGGAGAAGGGGACATGAAGAGGAGCGAGAGGGCGGGTGAGAAAGAGAAAGAGCTTGAAGAGCGGAGGAGAAAAAGGAGGAAAGGGGAGAAGGGGGGGAAGAGACAACGCACCACGTCGGACAGCTCTGCTGGCGCTCAAGCCACATGCGCAGGCAACGCAAATGGAACGCATGGCCGCACCCGAGCCGTTTCGCCCGCCGCCCGGCCGAAGCCCTCGCCGCCTCCCTCAGCTCGTCCCGACAGATGATGCAGACCGCCTGCTCGCCCACTTCGGCGTCGGTCGCATCGGCGTACCGGCGCTCCATGTCGGCCGTCGCTCGGCGGTAGCTGATGAGCGACCGGAGCCGGGTCAGGAAGGAGCGGGCGGTCAGGTAGAGGTCGCGGAGGACGTTGAAGGGTAGGCCGGCTTGGACGAGGACGACAACGAAGAAGACGAGGTAGATAACGAGCTTGAGGAAGTCTACATTTCGGAAAGCCCGGAGCCGCAGGTTTCACGTTCACGTACGCGCAGGTCCACGGGAGGGTCAGGGGAAGCGGTGTCAGCTTTTCTGGGCCAAGGTGGGTATGACAGGGGGGGGGGGGGTAAGAGGCGGGAAGAGGATAGCAGAGAAGGCATCAGGAGGGACAACACGAAAGGACAACGCACCCGTCGTCAGATCGAGGTAGAAAAGGACCATGCTCTTCCCCTCCCAAACATCTTCCTCAGCCGCCGCGTCTTCGTCGTCTTCGTCGCTGTCCTCCACCTCCCCTGGAGCCGTTGGACCGGCCTCGCCTTCCGCCGGCCCCCCTACGCTTTCCGCTGCCGCTGCTGCTGCTGCTGCTGCGCGCTCGGCCGCCCTCGCCCGTCGACCCTGGGCCAACCTTGCCTGGTCCCAGCCCCAAATGGCATACCTCCCGCCGGACCCGGCCAGCCCAACGAGCAGTACGGCAAACTCGCTGACGAACAGGATCCGCCCGCCGCCGTTGGTGAGAAGCCCTCCTGGGTGGTTAAGCAGGCTCCGAGCGGTAGAGACGAGGAGGAGAAGGTCCAGCGGGAGGAGAAAGAGGCCGAGAGCGAGCCCGAGTCGGAGATGAAACGGCCAGCGAGGGGGTGAGGCGAGCTGGTCGAGCTGGGGGAGAAGGATAGAAAAGGGGGGCGGGAACGCCGGCAACATCAGTATCGATATGAAGCTCCAACTTGGTCTTCCCGGGTTTGCTCGAACGCCTGCGCTCCCTGCTCGCTCGCATTCTGCGCGTCTCAAGCGAGGAATGCGGCGCAGCCACCGACGAAGATTGGGGAGCGACGACGCACATAGTCGATCCGATCGGCCGCGATCCAATGGAAGCACTTGAGCGCGAGGAGCGCGCCAAAGAGCGAGAAGAAGGCGAGACCAAAGTCCTCTCTGGGAGTTGGAGGGTGGCGGGCGTCAGAGGTGAGAGACTGCGCGCAGACCCGATCGGAGGAGAGCGGGAGGAGTTGGGGCGGCGAGACTAGGCAAGGAGGGGATCGGGGGAAGCGCGACGAAACGCTACGTAGGCTTCGGGCGCGCGCGTGCGAGATGGAAAGGGGGAGGTGGGACGCACCGAAACATTGTGAAGGCGAGGAGTGACTCGGTCAAGAAATACCACGTCCGATCATAGAGATGCTGAAGCGCACGAAGGAGGTGCCCTCTCGACACCGGTCAGGGTCTTCTCTCAGGATGGAGAGCTCTCTGAGTGGGTGGACGGACCTCGAGCTCGATCGGTCGGAGGTGGCCAAAGAAGAGCCTCTGGAGGCTGAGGCCAACGAGAAGGCTCGCGCAGATGGCGAGGTTGCCGAGAACCTAAGGTGGGCAGACGGTACGGTAGCTCAGTCAAAGAGGAGACAGAGAAAGAGAGAGATGGCTCTCGAGCCACTGCTTTAGACAAGCACGAAGGTGGAGACGACGACGGACCATGACGGCTCCGCTCGACTTGGCAAGCGAGACGCCGACGGCAAAGGCCGTCGTTCGGCTTGCGCTCGCATGGAGGACGACAAGGGCCGAGCTCGTGAGCGAGCCGAGAACGTAGGCCGTCAGTCGCGAGCCAGTCGGCCGCAGGAGGGGCGGCATCGAGCTTGGCGGAGGAGAGATGGTGGACGCGCGGAGAGAGAGAGAGGGCGGCGAGGCGCGCCAAGAGAGGTAGATCGTCTTTCGTTCGCTTCCAACGCTTCTCTGTCGTGCGACTCGCTCAAGAACTCGGATGCGTCTCCCACTTTCTCAGACGGCATGGCAGAGTGATTCGACAAAGGTCTCTCAGACAACACACGCAAGAAAGCTCGACCTTCTTTAGACGCGCCGCGGCTGACGGGGGCGAAGGCCGCCACGCCTGCGGTCGGGAAGAAGCGTGGTCACGTAGACGAAAGGGAAGGGAAAGAAGAGGAGCCGAACAGGAGTGAGGGTCAGTCAGGATGCATGTCGTGCGGTGTCTGAGAAGAGTGGCAAGGAAGAGAGGGCAGCGACGCCCTTGAGCGTGGAGCGAGAGGAGAGGCGAGAGATGCGCGGAGACGGAATAAAGGAAGGGAATCGGAGGGAAAGGAAGGGCGGGAGGCCACAGGAAAAGAAAGAGAGAGAGAGAGGAACATCCAAACGCACTTCATATGGCTCGCGTCACCGAGACCCGTGCAAAGCGGCCGGACAAAGTGGCCCTCGCGGCCCATCAGAGCCGTCAGGAAGGCTTCCCTACCCTGGCCAAAGCCGCCGACAAGCACCTTGAAGTAAACGCCGACCTGACCGGCCGCCTGCTCCTCTGCCTCCTTGAGCTCGGCCGAGATCTCCTCCTGAACGATGTCGGCTGAGCCGGCCTGCCGGGCCGACGTCGGCAAAAGGGCGTCCGAGGGAATCTTGTTGGCTTGGAGGTCCCGCAGCTCGGACGAGAGGAGTCGGACCGCCCCGTTGTAGGCGGCCAACCCGTCGGCGAGCGACCGCTGCGCGTGGGCGAGGGCCGCTTTCCGCTGGAGGTACGACCGGCCGGCCGCGGCGGTGGCTAGGGCCGACGACGACGACGAGGTGGAAGCATCGTCGGCGAGAGCGAGTGATTCCGAAGCGGCGTACGTCGTCGCTGGCTTGGGCACAGGGCCAGCAGGAGCCGCGGCCCCTCCTGCCGCCGCCGCCGCCGCAAAGTCAGGCGCCTCGAGCTCAAGCTTCGCCTTCTCCTCGGCGAGCTCGGCCTGCCTCGCCTTGAGCCCTTCAAACGCCTCGACGAGCTCCTGGCGGCGGGCTTCGGCCCGTGCCCGATAAAACACCTTGCGGAAGTCGCGCTTCTCGCGCAGCTTGCGCCCGTTCTCCTCGCGAATCGCCCGCAAGATCGCGCATGCCACCTGGTGACCCGCCTCGAAGCCGCCCTGGGCCGCCTTGCGGAAGCCGACCGTCCCGCCCGAGATCTGCTCGCAACCGGGGACGATCTCGCCCGAGTGGGCGTAGGCGATTGTCGCGAGCGTGTTGTTGCGCGAGACCTTGAGGTTGACGATGAGCGTGTACGTCGGCGGGGGCGTCGGCGGGCTCGTAAAGATGGAGTGGGCCCGCGCACCGACGCCGGCGGCCGAGGTGAGGAATTGGGCGGCCGGACCGGTCGTTGTCGTCGTGGTTGGGAGGTAAGGCGAAGAGCGTGAGAGGACGGCAGCCGATGACGACGAGGAAGGGCCGAGGGCGGGCGAGTTGAGGATGTCGGTCAGGATAGACGACGGCCGGCCGACGCCGCTAGCAGCCGCCGCCGCCGCTCCCGCAGCTGGAGAAGAAGTCGACGACGACGTCGACGACCTGGAGCCGACGCTGCTCGAAGGGAGGAGCGCATCGAGCGCACTGACCGGCCGCTGCTGCCCGACACCCGTGGACAGCCGCTCATCCGCCTGAACGACGTCCGCGCCGCTTCCGCCGTTGCTACCGCTTGCGAGGAGGGCCTTTGCGAGCGCTCCTCCTCCGATTTGCTGTTGCTGCATCCCCTTGAGTGCCGGCAGCCGCCTCTTTCCAGCAGGTCCTCCCCCTCCGACGACGCCGCCAGCCGTCTTGGTCGCTGGCGGCTCGCGGTCGAGCGGGCTCGCTCCTCGTCGTGCGTCGGGCGCGAGGTCGGCCTTGGGCTCGGGAGCGGGCGGGAAGAGGCCATCCGAGGGTGAGCCCGCGGCGCCGCCGGCCGGCCGTCTGCAGGTAGTAGAGAGGGGTCGGCGGGCGACTGCCCAAGACGACGACGAGGCCCGACAGATGCGAAGCATGGCGGGAGGATAGTCGACGGTGAGAGGGTCGTGGTTGGGACAGAAAGACTCCTCGGGCGGAAGGAAGAGCGAAAGGGCCGCCTCGTCGTCGCCAACGGAAGCCTCCCAAACGACCAGCTATGCTCTCGCCTTGCCTGCTCCTCTGGCTGCTGGCCGCCTGCTGGCTGCCCCAGGTCGTCCGTCCGGCGGCCCTGACGATCGAGCTCCCCGCGTCGGAACGGGCCTGCTTCTTTGCCGACGTCGACCAGCTCGGCGAGAAGATCGGTGCGTCCCGTTGTCGTCGGTCCTGGCGCGCCTTCCGAGGGAAAGGAGAGCTGACCTTTCTCGTGATCCAGGCTTCTACTTCGCCGTCCAGGCAGGAGGCGACTTCCTCATCGACTTTATCATCCAGTGCGTGCCACCTCGTTCCAGACGAGAGGAAGGCGGGCGGTCTGTCACTCATCCCGTAGAAAGAGGAGCTGAATCTCTCCCTTCCGTCGCCTCCCTTACTTCCTCTCTTGCATCTCCTCGTCTCCCTTCTGCGTGCATGCGGGAACGTCCACCTCTACTTCTACGTTGCCACGTCGTACTGTAACTTCGACGCCCCTCCCGCTTTGCTTGTCCTGCTGTGCTCCACCGGGCTTCTTTCTGCGGCTCATCCGTTCGACGGCCGCCTCCTTCCCGAACCGCTCGCGACGCGTCCGGCTGCGCCCGCCCTCTTCCTCAACCGCGGCCTCCTCCTCCACTTCCTTTCCCTCTTTCACCGTCACCCTCCCTGGGGCAAATCTTCCCGTCCACGCCGCTCCTTGAATAAAGCGACCCACACGATAAGCCTCTGCTCGAAGAGCTTGCGACCTCGCAAGGCGACTTCATCTTGACGGCCAATACGGTTGGCGAGTACTCATTCTGCTTTGAGAATGAGGCAAGCTTGACGGGCAAGGTGATCGACTTTGAGTGCGTCCCTTGTCCTCTTCCTCCATCTCCTGCTTCCTTTTGTGTTTTCCCTCTCTTCCTTTTGTCAATCTCGCTCTCTTTCGCTCGGGCCCTTTCTCTCACCGACTCTTGCTCCACTCGTCGTTCAGCCCTTACGGTCATCGCCACCCTCTCTCCCTGACCCTTGCCCTCTCTCCCTTCCTTCATTCCCTTCGTCCTTCTTGTCTCGCTTGCGCTTCGCTCGAGCCCGGTCGCGCAGAAGGAGAAGGAGTGTGATGCTAGGCGTAAGAGGCCAGAAAAAAAGGGGGAGAAAGGAGGGGTTGGCAGGAACGCAATCTCTTCTCCCCTTTCTTAGAGGCCTTCCTCTCCGCCAAGCTCACGAACATATCACGATCTAGTCCCTCACCCGTCTTCCTCATATCAGTCTCCTCGAATTCCTCACTTATCTCCCCAGACTGACGCCTCCCACCATCTGTTCCTTTCTCCTGCACTCCTCTCCTCGCCCCGCCCTTCCGCCCAAAAGCATCATGGTCGAGTCAGAGCCCCGCCGCGAGCTCCCAGGCAAGCAGCAGCCGATCAGCGCACATACGACCTCGCTCGAGGAGTCCATCTACAAACTCAACGGGCTCCTTTCGTCCATCGTCCGGACGCAAAAGTAGTGCGTTCCCTCCTCCTCATCGTGGTTTCGCTGTCTACTGCGCCGGATTCCCCTGCAATCACGCCGGAGCGAGCGAGAAAGACCGGAAAGTGTGTGCAGGTCTCGGGGTATGAGTGCTGTAGTTGAAGGCCGCCCAGAGTAAAAGTGGGGAGAGTCGGATCGGTCTGAAACGAGGCGGGTTACAGGTCGCACGTGAAAGGGAGGAGGGTGGGGTGCTTATCGCAATTCCTCACCTCCAGCTGACGCTTCCTCGCCTCACTTGCTCCCTCTTGCTGTCCTCATCCGCCACATACCAACCCCAATTTACCTCTTGGCATTTTCCGCCCTTAGCTTCCACACGCGCAACAACCGCAACGAGTCAACCGTTCTCTCAACCCAGGCCCGCATCTTCTACTACTCGCTTCTCGAGGCGCTCAGCGTGGTCGCTATGTCTGCGTGAGTTATCCTCCACCCTACCTGGTTTTCACTGGTCGCCCCCTTTCGACTGTGTCGGCACTCGACATCGTCCTTTCTCTCTTTCCTTCGGCCCATCCACTCTCAAGATCTCTCCTCTCAGTTCACCCTTCCCTTTTCAAGAACTCGGGACTGATGCTTCTAGACCTCCCCACTTTTCCCACGTCCTCTCTCTCTCACTCCTCGCGACGTCCCTTTCGCTCGCTTAGCGCTCAGGTCTGGGTCCTCAAGACATTCTTCGCCCGGACGGCCTCGCGCTACCGCGTCTGAGCCCCTTCCCCCTCTTCTTCCTCTTCTTTTGGAGCACAGTCCAGCTTCTCCACCTCTGACCTTCCAGCTGCGCGAGCGCACTCACCGACACGCCATCGCAATCACCATGGATGCTCATTGCCCTTGCTTTGCATTACTTCACATGGGCTTTTTGCCTCCCCCGAGAGTCATGTCGGTCGGACCTAACCGACCCAAAGACGACAGCTGCGGCTGCTCCCCGGGTCGAGAAGAGTTCTTGGTCGACGTAGCGCCCATCCTGCCCGCCTCCCTTGTGCGCCATTAGCAAAAGAACAGTTGTGTTGAGCGACATCTTTCGCGCGCCAAATCGAGAAGCTGGAGCCGCCTCGCGCGATGGCTGTCTGGGGCATCAATCGCAATCTCGGCTGTCTTCGGTGGTTTGAATTGGATGGGATGGTCGGACGGCGTCAGTCATAACTCGCTGGTTTGCCAGAAGGAGGTCCGGACGTACGAGGGCGGCCTGAGCACCCTCTGCCAAAAGCATCTACGCCTGCGGCCAACGATTCTTCCTCTCTTTCTTCCGCTGCTCGTCCCTGGGCGTGAAGCGGCCGTCTTCGTGCAGCGTTCCGACGTGAAGGGCTCGACGGAAAGCGACCTCGAGTAGCTGACCGCCAACAG
This sequence comes from Cystofilobasidium macerans, assembly GCA_014825765.1. Taxonomy (NCBI): domain Eukaryota; kingdom Fungi; phylum Basidiomycota; class Tremellomycetes; order Cystofilobasidiales; family Cystofilobasidiaceae; genus Cystofilobasidium; species Cystofilobasidium macerans. The sequence continues at coordinate 26,477 of MVAP01000104.1, read as the reverse complement.
ATACCTCCTTGCACGCCCTCTCTGCCAGGATGGCGTGATCAGTGTCTGCGAATGTGAGAAAGGCGACGGGGCCCGATGGCCGCTCTTGTAGCTCGATGTGGAAGGGCCGCCCTTCCAGTGCGAGGCGGAGCGGTAGCGCAATTTCGTCGGCCAGTGCACTCTTTGAAACTCCATGAGCTGCGTTGAGGCGAAGGCCTCGGGTCGCAACGACTTTCTGTCGCCCTGCCGTCGGCTCGATGAAGTGGACCGTCCGGGGTGCTTCATTGATCGGTCGCTGGGGAGTCCGAGCGCGCTCCTGCTTGCGAGCGGCCGCGATCCGGACAAGCTCATCGAGCGGCATGACCCTGGCCGCGTCGTGGAAATGGACAGCCAGACCGTAGCCGTCAACATTAACGGCTTCGAGCGCCGATTTGGCGGCGACAGCATCTTCAACTGAGCCAAAAGTAAGATCGACGGCTGCCGGCCTATTGGATTCCCCCTCACGATCTCCTCTTCGGAAAACGCGGCGGAGGTAGAAGGTCCTTTCGGGGACGTGCTTCTGGATTAGCCTTTCTAGTGTCCGGTCGTTGCTCTTGCTCTTAGGTGGCAGGTTGAGAACACGTATACCGGCCGTCGGCGTCGACTCCTTGACGAAGATGTTGTTCGAAGATTCGAAAGGGGCGTTGTGCGGAGGGCACTCCTCGACCGGTAAGAGCGAGAAGCGATTGAGCTTTGCCTGCGAATGAGCCACTTTCAATGATGGCGCTTCTAGGGCAGCCTTCGTTGCCAAAGCCGCAGCCCGGGCCGCTTCGGCCTCCTTCAAGCGCTTCGTCTTCAAAGCCGCAGCTTCCGCCTTCCTCGAGCGCATGACCTGCTCGAGCTTCTCAACAGACTCCTCTTGGACGAACATGACCTTGACTGTTGCACCGTTGATGCCGGACTGCGCGAGCGAAACGAGCGCGCCTGTTGCATGCCAGGTCGAAGGAAAGACAACCAGGCCTGAGCTACTTGGCAAACGGCCGCTTGCCCCGGATCCAACCCAGGCTTCGACGGCGCCATGGACTTCGCAGACCATGTGAAGAGCTGGAAGGCGGTCGATGAGGGTCGAGTCAGCGAAGAGACGACGCCAGAGGAGACGCGCTCATGACGGGGCGGACCGTCGGCTGTCATGCCTTCTGGGAGGCCTTCAATCAGCAGCCGCTCGCTCGGCGGCGCCCACTCTGACGGCTGCCCGGTGACACTTGACAGTATCAATTCTTTGGTTGCTGGCTCGGTGGCTGAGATGGCAGGCAGCGGTGGCGGCCGGATAGGTAGCGAGCGAAGCGCTGGCAAGGACGAGGCTGGTCGGCTCGCAGCCGGTACGCTAGTTGCCAGACAGCTCGCCCGGAGGGTTTGCGACCAGAGACGAGCTGTCGAGCGTAATTGAGGACCGACGGCAGTCATGCTTGTGGTCGGGCGCAACGAAGGGAGGGTTGAGCCAACTCGGATGGTAAGATGTGGTCAGAGAGGAGGAAAGCGGGTCGGACCGAGCTCCGCCTTCAAGCCCGTCGTTGCTGCGCGTACTTCGATCAAGTCACGGCCGCGACGCCCTTCTCATTGAGCTCCATACAATCTGCCACTGACCGGCGCGAAAATGTCGCCGTCCGACTCGTACGTCTCGGAGCCCGTCACAAGGTCGCCCACGAACCGTAGGGCTGAGTTCGGCAATATTCTTGGGTCGCCTTACTTGTGAGAAAGGCAAGACCAAGGGCGCCTATTATCATGCAGCCGTGAGTTCTTTTGGGACCATGACAGCTCAGCCAGATGCAAGCCGCTGCCGCTGATTGAAAGTCATCCGGACACGCTGATCCGGGCTGATTAAATTGCTTTCGACTACCAGGCCAAGACCGTGAAGTCAGCGACTAGTCGACAACCATAACTCGCGTACGTTTCCATCTCTTTTGCACATGTACCGGCCTTGATCAAGGCGCTCAGGCTGAACTTACCCCCATCCAAGCATGTACTAGGCATCGTCTTAACGGCGATCCATTTCGCAAAATTCTGGTTCAGCAGCCAAGCGTCCGCTCATGCTGCTCCGCCTGACGCGTTCGATTCTCCTTCTTCGATCTAGCGCGCTCACGACTCGTCCATCTGAGGTCGAGCGGGGCATTGAATCATACAAGTCGAAAGGCATTAGTCAGGATCAATTCCATGTGGCTTTGGCAAGTGTCCTCTCTTCGGCGTAAGCTAGGCTGCCTGCCGAACGTATTGTGCGCCTGCGTCCAGGGCTCTCGATAGAGCCGCGCGTTGATAGTCTCTCAGGGCTACAATTGGGTCAACATTACAGGCGCGCACCGAAAGATCGCTGGACACGACCGCCATCGAGGACGGGCTGTCGGGTTGCCGGCTAACACGACGAGTCGGCGACGACAGGTGTCCCGTGGTCATACCCGCCCGTTTCACGTCCCGCGTTTGCCGTTCTACCTCGCTTCTGTCGCTTGACCTGTGCTGCAGCTTCGACGAGTCAAAGGACCGAGGCAGTCTCGCCAAGCCCCGTTTGCCCATACCTGACTTGTGCTGCTCCCAAACCTAGGCGCTTAGCAACGCCACTTTGAGACAATGTTATACACATGAACGCTTGCCTGGCATAAGATCACAACAGGAGCAAAGGCAGAGGAGGTGGAGCTGGCTAACAGTACAGGACGGGAGGAAACCCTCGACAAGAGTCGGCGAGGGTTGTCGTTGGGAGAGGACGTCGTGAAAGGGGGTGCGAAGTGAGCCGGAGGATCAGTGCTTCTTGCCGAGCGACAGCTTGATCTTGCCTGATGGCTTGGGCGTCTCGGCCGAAGCCAGGTTGGCGTGCCTCGCAGGAGCCGGCACGGTGGCAGGCGAGTCGACAAAGCTGGCAGAAAAGAAGCGGAGGGAAGCGCCAGTCAACCATTGCGCGCTAGAGAAGCGGCGGTGTCGCCATAGGTGAATGACGTACAAGCCTTGCGGAAGGTGGTCGACGGCGCCAGAGCTGGCGATGCCGCCGAGACCCATGGGCCCGCTGAGGTCGGGCGCATTCTTCTGCGTAAGGTTGAACTCGGCCCAGCGTGGGCACTTGCGGTTCGTTTCTGCCGTGGTGTGAGAAGACCCAAGATAATCAGCAGCTGAAAGAAGCCGTCATCATAAGAACAAGATACGCACTCATGTGGCCGACGGCACCGCAATTGGCGCACTTGCGCGACGTCACCGGCTTGTCCGAGTCGGCGAGCGCCTTCTTGCGATTCAACCGTCGTGTCTGGTTCTTCTTGAGCTTCTCAATCTCCTCTTGAAGGCTGGAAGGTGTGGATTGGGTGGGCCGCGAGAAGTCAGCGCCTTATCGGCAGGTAAGTGGGCAAGGCAGGTTTCGCAGACGTACAACTTCTGCATGCGTTTATCCTTGTCAGCGTCACCGGTCGGCGCGACCGCCTCGGCCGCCATGCCCTTCTCCTCGATGATCTGACGCTTGCGAATGTACGCGTTGATGATGTTGATGTCGCGAACAATCTCGGTCTTCCACTTGCCGTTGATCTGACCGGGGTTGGTTTTGACACACAGGTGTCGTCAGCGTTCACGAACGGGATGAGGGGATTGCGCCGACCAAAGACTGACCAACCGCTTGATTTTGAGCACGCGCGAGCCCTCGCCCTTCTGTGTCTGACGGCCGCTACCGACGCTCATGGCGTCATCGCGATCCATCGAGCTAGCGCGGCTCATCCCGCCCGGCGAGCGCGGTCGGGGGGTATTGCCACTGGAGAAGGCCGAGTAGCCTGGCGAGGAAGGGGCGCCGTCCCAGCCATCATCGTTGCCGCTTCGTCCGCCGGGGCCAACCGAGATGGACGCTCGGCCACGGGCGGCCTGCTCCGGATACTCCTCCTCCTCGGTCAATTCCGGCGGCGTCGGCGACGAAAGGGCGGCCACCTGGGCATCCCAAATCCGGCGCGCCTCAAGTCGGAAGATCTGCTCCTGGACCGTGTGGCCCTGCTTCTGCTGCGATTTGGGCAGCGTGGCAATGTAGGCTGCAGGTTCGCACAAGGGGGAATGGGGTCAGCTAAATCCGCAGAAGCGGGCAACCAAGCCAGCAGGCCACGTACCCTTGCGGTCCTCGGCCGTTTCGCCCTCGCGCAGGAAGATGTCCTTCATCGAGACCTTGATGAAAGAGAAGCCCTCGCCGCGTCCGGTCGGGTCGCCCTCGCCGTAGAGCTGGACCCAAGCCTTGTCGCGCTGTGAGTGCAGGTACGTCTTGGTCATGATCCACGGCGCGAGCTTCTGCTCGCTGTCCATCTTGGACTCGTCTTCATTCTTCTCGTCCTTTTCAGACGTGCCGTAGCCGGAGTCTTGAAGATGCTGCCGGCCGACGGCCATTGATTCGACCATCATGACCGACTCAGGGTCGACCATCTTAAGGTACTCGGCCGGGTCGGGAAATTTGAGGCCGACCTTGAGACGCCACGTTTGCTGGTGGATGCCCTTGCGGTGGAACTCGAGGAAGTCCTGAAGACATGGTAAAAAGGCGAGCGCGGGAGTTAGCAAGCAGGCAGAGTCCGACCGCATCGTGAAGAGTGGCGCACCTTCAGCCGCTGGCGCATCTGTAGCTCATGGCAATCTGGAAAGTATTTCATGAGTCGGCTAAGCTTCATGTGGTTGCCCTTGGCCTTCTGCAAGAGTCGGTAAGCAATCTGGTGCGTCCGATCTTTGGCTGTCGCCGAAACCTTCCGCGCGTGCGGGCCAGGGATCTGGACCGAGGGAATCGTCTGGCCGACGACGAAGAGGTTCTTGATCTCGCGGATGAAGTAGTGCGACGAGCCATTGTAGGTCACGCTACGAAGGGTTAAAGATGAGGATCAGTCAGTCGAGCCTGCGGATTGGAAAGCAATCGGTGGCGCGGCCAGAGGCTCACCGGACGCAGAGGAAATCGGTCTCGGCCGGCTTATGCTTAAAGAGGGGCGCTTTAATCATGTTGTTGTAAAGCGTCTGTTGCGTTGCACCCTTGTCGATGGGCGCGAAGGTCGAGTACGGCGGCTCGTCCTTGGGGTCGAGCACAAAGGGTTCGCCAAGCTCGAGCTACAGGAAGAATGAGGACGGGGTGAGCTCAATGCCAGGACGTTAAGCACCCAGCAAAAGCGCACCTTGGGAATGTGATCGTCATCGTCTGTCTTCTTGCGGTAGTAGTTGACGAGGACGCTGCCCATGCCAAAGCCGCTCATCACTGGCGGATTCTCCTCCTGTCACAGCGAAGGATGCCAGATGATCAGCCTCCAGAGTTCAGACAACCGACACGAACGATGCGACGAACCGAGAACTCCCAAAGGACGAAGTCGCTCTTATCGCGAAGTGTGAGATCGCCGACCCGGCGTAGGCCCTCCTGGACATCGCCGCCCTTGCCGAGCTTCCGGCCGACCTTGTCCTTGAGCTTGCGCGCCGGCGGTGAGACATCGAACGTGAACCGAATGTTGGACTGAAACTGGAGGGGCGGCCGGTGCCAGGCTCGGAGCTCCTGCTTGGTGAGCGATGTCTTGTACTGCTCGGCCGCACAGCAACCGAAACCAAGTGGGTCAGCAAAGGTAAGCGGCGCTGGGAGAGAAGAGGAAGGGCCACGCACAAACGGCAGCTGCAGCTTGAGCGCCGGGTAGGCGTGCTGGACGACGATCGAGCCGAAAGTTTGCCGGACGCGGTGCTTCATGCCCTCGTAGTGGTGGTCGTTGGAGATGTTGTACGGATCGACGTCGTGAACGGGCACGACGGGCACCGGCGCCGGCGCACCGGAAGGGTCTGCATGAGCGACAGGCTTGGGTACCTTCTTCGGCGGGCCTGCGGGCTGAAGAGGCACTGAAGGGCGGAACCAAGGCACAAGATCAGCGAAAGCTCTTCAGTGGACGCAGCAGCCCTCCTTGGAGCAGACGCACTGCTCTCGAGACCTTCGCCCTCCTCTTCGACGACGGCTTCAAGCGTCGGCCCGCCCCCGACTGCCGGCCCGCCGAGGTCGGTCGCGTCCCAAACGATCCCCCTGACCCAGTCACCCGACTCGACGAGCGCGTTGAACGGTGTGAGCATGTTCGGCCGGCGCCGTTTGGCCGGTGGTGGTCTGAGAGAGTAGGTAGGAATTAAGCTCAAGCAGTTCCTGACGCAGGACTGTTTGAAACGCGCACCCGTTGATGAGGCCGTCCTCCCACTGCTCGAGCTCGACGCCTCGGAAACGGCTGTCGTCCATCGACTCGCGTGCGACGAGTCGGCCTAGCTCAGCGAGCGAGACGGTCGACGTGGGTGGTCGAAGGGACGGGCCGTCCCTCTGCGCAGTTTGTCGCACGGAAGTTTAGCACGAGCACCTCGAGAAAAGAAGACAGAGCGGCGCACGGGAGTCTGTGGCGGGGGGCTGTCCTCGTCCTCGTCCATGCCCTCATCCTCCCAATCTTCGTCCTCGTCCGACGAAAGCATCAGAACGTCACCCCATCTGCCGGCGCTGCTTCGACCGCGGGCATCCGCAGGAAGCAGCGCGCGCATGTGGGCGTGAGCGGCCGACGGATTGTAGACGTCATCCTTGACTGGCTCGATGGCAGCCATAGGTGGAAGGATGGCTAGTGGGATCAAATCGAGGAAGGCCGACCGTAGAAGAGCCGGTTGGATGTGGCGCAGGGTCATGTCAGCACCTCGATTGCGCGAGGCTTATCGGGGAACTTCACGAGATGCTAGGGACACGCACCATCAGTGATTCGGACGGCCTTCTTACGCCTTCCCTGCTGTCGCTGCTGCGATGGATGCAAGCCGGACGGTCCATCGCCGCCAAAAAGGCCTACGAAGTCAAGGACGCCGTCGGGAGTGAAGCTTGGAAAGACAGCTTCTATTGACCGCTCGGCTGGCGGAGGTGGTGGAGGTGGTGGTGGGGGGAGCGACGGAACGCGACCGATGCGAGGTAGCAAAGGCAAGGGGGCGGCGAGCTGGGGCCGGCTCTCCTGTTCGTCTGACAGGCCGTCGTCGTCGTCGCCGTCTTCATCTACCTCTTCGTCGCTATCATAGTTGTCCTTAAAGATGTCGCCCCGGTCAAGCGTTTGCTTGGCCTTGGAAGAGCTACGGGCCGCCAATCCAACGTTCTCAAGCCCGTCCGCATTGATGCCAACCGAGGAGAGGACGTCTTGAAGGGCAAGGTCGCCCAGGAAGGAGAGCGCGTCGTCGTCCTGCGCGTGGTCGCATAGCGAAGGCGTACGCAGATGGTCACAGCAAGCAAGGAGGAAGCGAGAGTTGAATCAAGACCGGCCGGCGCACGACGCAGCGGCGGCGGCGGATGAAGGCAGGGCAAGGTGACGTCGGAGACAAGGGAGAACAGGAGAGAAGGCGGAACGGCGCACAGGAGATTCGGCAAGCGGAGCGTCAGCAACAGCATGCTGTGTATCGAACGCGCTCGATCCAGAAAACAGTCCATGACACACCTCGGCCATCGTGCCTCGTCGTGCCTCTCGTCAGGGTGATGCCTGCCGGGAGAGGAGCGGGCGTTGGTCGAGGTTGAGGTCGAGGCGTCGAGAAGGAGCGACGCCCACACGCGAGAGGGCATGGGTTCCCACGCTGCCCTGAACGCTTCGACGACGATTGTCGATGGACCATCACCTCCTCAACGGACGGCCCATCAATCTCGAGGACCCAGCCATGACAACGCCTGTAGCGACTCCCGTCGCCGAGACGACATCACAGCAGCCGATGCCGCCTCTGACGGCCGAACTCCTCCGCTCGTTTGAGCTCACGCGGACGCTCTCCTCTGACACGCTGGCCAAGTCAACGATTCTCCTCGGCACCCTCCTCGGCCAGCCGGCCATTCTTACGCTCGCACGAGCCGCACTGCCTGCCGGCCTCGAGGGAATCGGGAAACTCGTCGAGGGTCTAGTCGGCTGGCAGGCGAGGGGCGAGAACGGCATCTACTACTGGGGCGGGGCGACGCCAGGCGGGGAGGCGGCTGCGGGCGGGCTCGAGATCAACCTCGTCTGGCCGGCGACCGAACTACATGTCCGGAAGGTGCGAGCAGTAGGTCAACGGCGGTTATCGTCAAAAAATCACTGATTGGGTTGCGTTGCTCTTTCTCCCTCGCAGCACGAGATGCAGGAGTATCGGCTCGTGACCGAAACAGCCGAGCTCTATGCCACCGTCACAGAGCCCTACGTGCGCTCTCTTCCGCCCTCGCGGACAACTTGGTGCGCCCAGATTTTTGATCCTGCCACACAACTCAGCCTTCCTTTGATGCAGCTGGCGTCTTTGATTGGTCTATTCACTCACTTGCCCCACTCTTTGTCGGTCTCTGGCCATCGACGCTTTCCTGCGCGCTGCGTTTCCACGTGCCAGGGTCCAAAACATCCTCGACGGCCTAAAAGAGCAAGAGGCTATCCTCCTTCGGACGCCCAACTTTGTCCTCCTACCCGACTCCAAGTGGGATCTGACGACGGTCGCCAATCTCTACTTGACGGCAATAGCGGTTGACGGTGCCAGCCTTCGCTCCCTGAGAGATCTGAGGGGCAAACACTTAGACCTGCTGCGGAACATCAAAGCTGAGGTCCACCGGTTCGTCGGAGAGCGCTGGGGACTTGAATCGAGCCAGATCAGGTGCTTCATTCATTACCAGCCAAGCTATTGTGTGGCCTCCTTCTCTATTGCGCCCCTTTAAAGCACACTTTCTTGCAGGCGCTGCTTGACTATCTGATTCTCACCGGTGTCGCCTCCCTTTGCAGACCACCTGCATATTCACGTGACGCACATCTCCTACGTCTCGCCTTCGAGCGGGACTGCTTGTGAGCGAGCTCATTTGCTGGATCAAGTCATCGCGCTCGTACGTCTTTCGCGCTCTATATCACCCCTAATTGAAGCTCATTCTCTGGCCGTTGCCTCCCGCTGACCTTTTCGACCTTCTTTGATGACCAACGTAGCTTGAGCTCGACCCAGAGATCTACGCCAAATTGCCGTTGACGTACGCGCTCGGCGACCGGCACGGCCTCTATCCGCTTATGCAGGCTGCCGGAGCGCTGTGAATCGCAAGGGCGTGTCAACCGTCGTGCTAGTCGACATCAAACCAGCTTGGAGGTGGTGATCCAAGTGGCCCTGGCAATCCCAAAACCACGAGCGAGGTGGCCGCATGGGCACAGACGTCCTCTGAGGACGACATGGGCAAATGGTCCAGTTGATGGCTTCAGCCAATCTGGGAGGTCTCAAACGTTGGCCCGCCTTGTGAGCGGCGGACAGCTCATTGCCCGGCACGACCAGCCCTTCAGACCATTTTGCCTCGCTTGTGAATAATCAAACATGGCAAATATACTGGAGACTAGAACGGGAAGATACTGCTGTTACAGAGCGATGGGATACCAGAGAAGAAGTGTCCAATTGATGATAAGGGGGAAGGCAGCGAAGGACTGGCTACTCAGCCCTCCTTGTCGTTGATCCCAGTGTGCGGATACTGGATCTTGGGCTCCTTGTACGACGCAACGAGGTCCTTTTGAGTATACTTTTTGGCGTTTGGCGAGGGTGCCGGCGGGATGTTTACCGGATGGAAGTGAGCTCGGCGAAGATAAGACAGGACCATCTCGCCCTGCACCAGGAAATCGCGAACCGTCAGTGTGATGTCTCTGAAATGGAAAAAAGATACCAGGCAGCGCACCCAGAGCCAGGTGGCGGCGCCGGCAACAAAGTGGAGGCCATCGCGCATCTCGCTACTCAGCGGGCTGACAATCCGGCCCCAGTCAAAGAGCTCGAAGCCTGTGTCGAGCGCGAGCGACCTGACGAGCTGAGCCTGACGAGAACAGTTGACGCTCCCGGGTCAGAAAGCTTTCCTAAGCCTAAGCCAGAACCCTGCCGGTTTATAGCGCACCTGCTGAAATTTGCGGATTGGCGAGAAGACGTGCTCGGGTGACTTGCTCCCCAGATGAGGTGTCTGGACGACGATCTGCAGGTCCGTGCGCACGTGTCAGTCGGTAGAAAGACTTGTCAACGGGACCACCACACGTACCTTGCTTGTCGGGAACGTTTTGCGAAGGAGTCGCAAGACCTCGACCTGGCGGCCGCGAGCCCACTCAAGCTCGATCTCGTCGAGCGGCCGGCCGTCATAGCGTTGATCGCCGCTGCCGCGGGCCAGGTAGGCGAGGAAGACGAGGTCCCAAGAGAGACTTGGAGAATGGCAGGAGCCTCAAGTCAGCTGACAGACTGGACCGTTAGATCCTGGCTTCGAGCGCACCTTTCAAAGATGATCAAGTCTGGCGTACGACCATCGAGCCCATCGGGGTTGTCAAGCGTTGGCAGGAAGATGTGCTCAAGCTTGGATTCAAAGTCCTGCGGCCGGTTCTCACCGACGAAAAAGAATGGCTGGGAGGGAGGTGAGAGCAAGCAGGCCTTGGTTCAGCAGACGATCGTTGGTCGAAGTACGTCGTTCCAGACCCACAATCTCTTCCTCGAGCTGTCGGCGCCATCCGCTAGGGGTCAGCCACGTAGCCTGCGTAGCGAGCACAGCTGCTGCAACACACCATGCCCTGATGAAACCAGTTGGCGATCTTGAGATTAAGCGCAGGGATGTCAACGGTGCCCATTGCCTGCGTGTCCTGCCACGGCGTGCCATCTGGGCTGAAAAGCGGCAGCATCTTTCGGCCAATCTGAGCGCAGCCGGCAGCGCGGGTCAGCGTCGAGACAATTGATTAGAAGTTCCAACCGCCCTGATCACGCACCTTGCCATTCGAGACGTGCATTGAGAAGTAGTTGACATTATTGCGCATGAGAGAGTCGCCGATACCGAGGATGGTCTTGTTCACAGCCCACTCCCAGGCAGCGGGGGCGACACCCGACTCGCTTGCATCCGCCAGCTGCTCCATCAGGCTCTCGCCCCCCTGACCGTAATCCGGGTGGATGTCGTCCGGCGGGTCGGGCTCCCACCGGACCCTGTTAAAGAGCCCCCAGGGCAGCGCGTCGGCAGCGTCGCCCATCTTCGACACAAGCTCGACAGGAAGGACCGGCCGGTTGCGGATCAGCCCAGGCCGGGTCCATGGATTCAGGACTGTATCCGTAAGCGTCTCTGGAGCGGAAGGGACCTCCGGCGACAACGATGTTTGCGGGACAGGCGCATAGCTCGGAGCCGACGAAAGCATAGGTGGCCTGTCGATGCGGCCATCGCAAGGCGGGAGCACCAGTCAGGCGAGAAGCTTCTCCATCAGTCTATCAGAGGAATAAGCGACTTACAAGATGGAGGTGCCAAGCACACCAATAAGCAAGCCGACGAACAGAGGGGCCAAGCTGCCTGCCCGCAGCCAGGTGCCATCATGGTCTCCGCTGCGTCCGAGAGCACGGTTAAGGCTGCTCAGCTGAAGACGACCTCCACCGCCGCGACTTCTTGCCGTTGGCACTTCGGCGCTCGCACTTGACTCGAGCTCGCCGTAGGGATCCCGCCGGTCGATGCCTGGTTGACGGGAGCCGGCGGGCAGGAGAGGAATGGCCGGCTCCGGTGAGCCGTGACCTGGACGACCAACAGGCATGGAACTCTCTCGGGCTAGCCGGACAGAACGCGAGCTCAACCGTCAAGAGCAAGTGGCCCTCGGTGGGAGGAGGAAAGTAATATGCGGACAAGAGAAGCCGGGCTGATCGGATGGCGCCGGTACGATGATGGTCGAGTCGGTCGTTGCTCAAGCGAACAGCGCGTCGGCGGATGCGGCACGTGGTCGGAGTTCTAGCTTGAGCGAGCCCTCGCCGCTGGACGGGCTGCTAGCAATAATGGCCGAGTACCGGCACAACCATCCTTAAACTTGTTGGCAAAGCACACGAGCCGGGCGGGAATGAGAATGAAACAGCCATAGTCGTCGTATAGAAGGTCGTAGTACATATGGGAAGTGTACGTCTCGCCCGCGCGTCGTACGCCCGTTCCAAGAACCTCCCCCTACCCGTCACGGCCCGCAGACAAACCCTCACGGCCACACATCCCCGAAAGGCAGGGCTACAGGCTTCGGGAACCGCCGGCGGATAGAAGTCGAGCGATGGTTGGAGGGGGCAGCAGGGGGCTAAGAGACGCGGTGTCGGTCTGGGGGACGGGAACGCGCCCTGCTCTGTTGTGCGAGCAGACCGAACTTTTGTGTCCTAGGGAAGCGGACAAGCGAAGACAGGATCAGCGCCAGCTGACAGGAGAGTCGTCTAGCTCAGAAGGTAGGGGTCACGCACCACCTCTTTGGTATTGTTAGAGGTTTAGCCACGGTGCGTCCTCCGACCGACTCTTGAGGGCGGCTCGAAAACGGCCGGCGGGCGGTGCGCAGGCGGTCACGTGCGGGCTGCTGCGAGACGGCCGACCCGACCAACCCCTTTGAGGTGTCGAGCTCCTCCAACATCGCTCCTTAGCAATCCTCTTCCCTGGCTCACGTACGTTCCCAGCAGGCCTGGGATACAGGATCTCATCGAGTCGCGGCAGCTGACAAGCTTGGACCGAGCTGCCAGGCTTCCCTCCATCGCTCCGCGCGCAACCCCGCTCCCCCTCAGCCAACTCCGCCCCGACGGGCCGCACGAGATGCTCGACCACGTCTCGATCTCGCACGAGAGTGCGTCCTGATCTCATGCTAAGTGGCCGTCACGAGATCCTGGGCCTGACAGCCTATGTCTCCTCCTCTCGCAGGCGGCATTGTCCTCTGGCAGAAGTCGTACACTCCGACGGCCGCCCAGCTCGCGGCGTCGCCCGGCTCTCCGCTCAACGCGCTTGTCCGCGACGTCTTCATCGAGGGCAAGCCTGCCGTCGCAAGCGTCAACACCGGCCCTGCTAACGCACAGTCCAACGCTGTAGACCGTGAGGTTTGGGAAAGCGGAGGCTGGAAGATGGAGTGGGGGAGAGAGAACGGGCTAGGGCTCATTTTCGTCGTGCGTATGAGTCGGAATGCGGTGGCTACCGAGGTGCTTACTTCCAGTCTGACCGCGCAACCCTTCATCGTGGCCAGGTTGCCTACCACCGCCTCCTTCAGCTGCCCTACATCCCTCTCCTCATTTCGTCGCTCAAGGACCTCTTTCTCTCGCTATATACGCCCGCGATTCGCACGCTCGTCGACGCGCTCCGCTCGACCTCAGCCGAGGCCAGCTCGGCCGCCCTCCAGGAGCTCAATCGCGCGCTCGAGGGATGGGACAAGGTCTGGGAGAAGCTTCTCAAGCGGGTCGAGAGCGAGTCAGGCGACGCACCGGGCGGCGTCAAGATGCGGCGCGTCAGTGGCTTGCGCGAGTCGGCGCAGCCCGAGACGCCTGAGCTTCGAACGACGAGAAGTGGCGGACGGCGTACGCCTGGCGGCCTGAGCGGCCGGGCAAGCCCAGCGCCCGAATCCCCGTATGTTCTTGAACAACGGCCTGGACACTCTGAGATCGACTGACTCCCATCCCGTGATCTCACGCCCGCAGGACGGCGAGCACACCGGCCAGCGGGACGACGACTCCTCGCAAGGCGGCCGGTACACCGTCCAAAGCGAGCGGGTCAGCCTCCAAGGTCCTGCGCAAGTGGAACGACTCGTCCGTCACTGAGGCCGACATGGCCGCACTTGATTTTTCGGCTCCGCCACCGGCAGCAGCAGCTGAAGGCGGCGACATCAACGTTGACGAGCTCGTCTCATCTGCGGCCATGGGCAAGCGGAGTAAGGATGGTATCTACGAGGTCGCCGACTACCATACCAAGTCGACGGCGGCCGATGACGACGGTGAAATGGACGACCTCATCTCACGCGCGCTGTCCAAGACGGCTCTCTCGTCCAAGAAGGTGGCCTCGGGCGGCAGCGGCTCGGCAGCGGCCGCCCCGACATCCGGTGCCTTCACTTCCCTGTTCTCGCGCCTGACGGGCGGCAAGACGCTGGAGCAGGCCGACCTTCGACCAGTTATAGACGCGATGGAGAAGCACTTGATGGCCAAGAACGTCGCGCGCGAGGTTTGCGAGAAAGTGTGCGAGGGCGTTGAGAGCCGGTTGCTCGGCAAGAAGTTGGGCGCTCTGGGCAGTGAGTCGACCAAGCGCCCCGCATGCTCTCTAAATTGGTCTGACCCATACCTCCCCTACTGCAGGCGTCAAGGGAGAGGTCCGGGCCGCACTCGAAGACTCGATCACGCGCATCCTGACGCCAGCGACGTCGACCGACCTCTTGCTATCAATCAAGAAGCACCTCTCGCTCTCGGCCTCGCTCGCCTCCTCATCGGCCGCTATCTCGCCTGACCCGTACAAGCTTGTCTTCATCGGCGTTAACGGCGTCGGCAAGTCGACGACGCTTTCCAAGGTTTGCTTCTGGCTGCTGCAGAACGACCTCCGGGTGCTCATCGCCGCGTGTGACAGCTTCCGGAGCGGCGCTGTCGAGCAGCTCCGAACGCACGTCCGTAACCTTGGCAAGCTCAACGAGGGCGGCTCGGGTAAGGGCAAGGTCGAGCTCTTTGAGCGCGGCTACGGTCGCGACGTAGCTGGCATCGCCAAGGAAGCCATCGCCCATGGTCTGTCCGCTCGGCGGCATCTAGTCTCTTCCCGCGCCAAGCTGCTGACCTGCTCATGCGCTCTTGCAGCCAAGGAAAACGCCTTTGATGTTGTCCTCATTGACACCGCCGGCCGGATGCAGGACAACTCGCCGCTGATGAAGTCGCTCTCAAAGCTCGTCTCAACCAACAACCCGGACAAGATAGTCTTTGTCGGCGAGGCGCTTGTTGGCAACGAGGCCGTCGACCAGCTCACCAAGTTCGACCGCAGCTTACGTGAGGGCACGCGCGAGACGAGCGGCGGTCGCGGCGGCAAGGGCGGTGAACGCGGCATCGAGGGCATCGTTCTCACCAAATTTGACACGATCGTGCGTCAAGTCTGCTGCTCGGGCCGCCCGCGTGTCTTGTGATACTGACGCTCCAGTGTTCCTCATCCAACCCGACAGGACGACAAGGTGGGCGCCGCGCTATCGATGACCTACGTCACTGGCCAACCCATCTTATTTGTCGGTTGCGGGCAGGTGAGTATTCTCCGCTCGCGCTAATCCGGATTGTCAGCTGACTCTCACCTTGGTCTACCGAAGACATATACCGACCTACGACAGCTCAAGGTCGGCCACATTGTCCAAGCTTTGCTGCAGGATTGATAATAGACTTGTATTGCTGTAGACGTAGTCCGGGATCAGTTGTGTGAAGAAAGCCATTTGTCGATCGAACGGGCAAAGAGTTTTGCCTGGTGATCCATAAGGCGAGCAGAACTCGCTATAGGGTTAAGGGCGAGTGCACACCGGGCAATGGGTGGTGCAAAAGTGTAGTCTCACCCAGAGTCGAACTGGGGTCGTAAGTGATCCAACATGTGTTAGACTTAAGTGATAACCGTTACACCATGAGACTCTTGATAACAACTTGCTCCCATGGTTCAATATGTTGCAATATCTTTTTGGTAGGTTGATCCCCATTCCTTAGCATGTCCAGATTCCTCGCGATGTGAAGGGATTCTCAACCATGACCCATTCGCTTTCACCTCCATCTCCCCACCTCGACCAAAAACCCCCTCGGTGCGCCTCACCTCCAGCAACTGCCTCCATCGTGCGTCAGATGAGGTGTTTACCTTTCCTTTCCAATTTTTAGACACCTCTGAATCACGGCTTTAAGGCACTCTGATTGTTTGATCGACGCAGCCGAGGTCACGCCGTCGGATTCGACCCAAGCCAGTTGAGGCCGCGCAGTGGTGGAACACGTTCTCCAAGATCGCTTCAAGAGGCTAGAGCGTACCCGTCGTCAGCCACAACACGACCCGTAAGGGTCGCAGTTTACGACACGAGCGTCCTAATGCGTGACATTGCGAGTGTCTATGGTAAACAAGTGTTTTAGAAGACTGCTTCGGCATCCAAAGCAGACTATCACTGGTGGGTTCGACTGATGATTTGAATTAATTCGGTCATGTGAGAAGCACGACTTGAACGAAATTTAAGAGCCATTGATTCGTGCTCAGTTACTTCCTTGAATTGTACCAACGACGACCCTAATAAGTATATAATGATCAAGCACACTCTGTTTGATAGCCTTGACAGAGAAAGAAAGTCACTCAATGACTGTGGCGAGATTGCATTCAGATCTAGCACAAGTCTGCCACATCAATCCCAAATCCGGCAAATAATATCTGGATCTGATGTTGTGAGGGTTCAGATCCGATAGATCAATATCGGATCCATTTGTGATGATCAGATCTGATTTTCGTGTGTTCAGAACGAGCGTCGTTGTGTCAGATCTGACAAAGGAGTTAGACAGATCTTCTCAAAATGATCAAGGTTCGAATTCGATGATAATATGCTCACTTCATCCTTAACATCGCTCGAGTGTGATGAGACTCGAATTGAAGTATGATCATCAGATCTGGCCGTAACAAAAATAATTCACAGAACCACAATGAACCCGAATTGATTGAAACTAATACGTACCAGATTTGGTGCAGTTGTTGGAATTGCGACGAGTGAGGCGCGCCGGGAAGCGCGCGGGAAGGGACTCTGCGCGGGTTCTCCCGGCAGAGTCCACTTAAGCATTTGCACTTCTCCCGCCCTTAGGCATTTGCACTTCCCTTTCCTCCCCCCTGTAAAACCGCCTCTCCTCCCCTCCTTAGCTAGAGACCTCAGTCCACTTCTTGTTGGCTGAGGTCAGTCCCACAATCTTTGCTCAGCTCTCCTGCCTGCACAGTCATTGACACCCTCCACCTTTGTAGTGTCTCTGACTCGTTCTGCTCCTTCTATAGGTTCGATTTCATGCTAAGTCCACTTCTTGTTGGCTGAGTGTCTCTGACTCGTTCTGCTCCTTCTATAGGTTATGAGCCCATAGACCACGCTCTGAAAAGACACTCAATCCCCCAACACACAAGTGGTACCCTCCCGATCCCTGTTCCTCGAGCCCCTTCCTGCCCACTGATCACCGATCCATGTCTAAGCGCGTCCACGAGCTTAAGTCCCCTGAGGACTACCAGCGCTGGAGCCTCACCCACCGCGCTTATATGCAAAGTGAGGGGCTCTGGAAATACTGCACTGCAGATGACGCTGGGGACTACACGATACCTGAACCTAACAAGGAGAAGGACCCTGAAAAATGGGAGTCGTGGAAGATGCGGTCGACAAGGCGGTTGGAAAGACCCTCCTCACCCTCGCCCGTAACATCATCCTCGTCAACCAGCACACCGACCACCCCGTCCCCCTGCTCGCACACCTCACGAAGCTCTTCTCTGGCTCCACGATCTCCGACGTCCTCACCCTCTCCGATCGCTACTCGTCCACCCGCTGCCTGCCTGGCGGGGTCGTCACCTACCTCGCCGAAATGAACGAGCTGAGGTCGTCCCTGCCGAGCTCGGCGACGACATCGCCGACGACAAGCACGCCCTCGCCCTCGCCAAGGGCCTCAAGGACGGCGCCTACGACGACGTTCGAAAGAACCTTCTCAAGACTCTCTACATCGACCCGGAGCGGTTCTCTTATGCTCTGGTGAGCGTGTGCTGCTCGCGAGGTCTCGGGAGGAGGAGGCGGACAAGGTCGATGCTGCCCTCGCAGCTCGCTTCCAGGCTCTTCACGTCAACACCAACGCCCCCTCCCACCAGCGGCTCGGGAACAAGGCTCAGGGTCATGGCATGTCTGTGGTGGTCTGCGGCTCGGTGGTACAGGTCGTTGCTTCAACTGCTGTCGTTTCGGTCACTTCAAGACGGCCTGTCAGTACCCCGCGTCGACCACGATCCCAGCTGGACACGAGACCAAGGACGCCTACCTCAAGTCCGTTCGTGCTCGGCAGAACAAGAGAGAGGCTGCGAAGCTTGTTGTAACAGAGGACAGCGATTCAAAGGACTCGGAGTATCCTGTCGTGTCGCAAGCCGCCTCCGAGTCAGCCTTCTGTGCGACAAGAGAGGTCGTGATGGCCGCCGTCGAGGAGAGCCGGACGTACCTCGACTCGGGATGCAGTCGCAGCATGTTCGGTCACCTCGCCTGGTTCGACCCGAACAGCTACAAGGACGAGACGAGACGCATCTATCTCGGCGACGGAAGCCATATCGAGTCAGTCGGCTGCGGCACGGTCAAGCTCGACTTCGGCACTCACAGCATCACACTTTTATCTGCCCTTCACGTCCCCAACCTCGCCGGCAATCTGGTCTCCATCTCCCACCTCGACTCCTCAGGCGTGTCTACCACGTTCTCCCACGGGCGGTGCACACTGCACACCGGGAACCCCGCTAGGACGCTTGCTGTCATCCCCATCCGCTCCAATCTTTACCCCCTCGACGTCTCCCCGACAGAGAGGGTTATGGCAGCTGCTGACGAGACGATCTCTGAAGAGTTAGCTCATCGCAGGATGGGGCATGTCGGAGTGAGCAGAATCAGACGCACAGCAGCTCAGTTGTCCGACCTGAACTTGGAGTCAGCGCGCCTGGACGAATGCATCGCATGTATCGAAGGCAAGATGACACGACGTACGTTCAAGGCATCCACCGTCCCTCGCTCGACTCAGTGCGAAGACGTGGTCTCCATCGACCTCTTCGGCCCCCTTCCACCCACCTCCAGCGGCTTCCGCTACGGCCTGGTGGTGGTGGACGATCATTCTTCGTACTACAAGCTTTACTTGTTGAAGAACAAGAGCGATGCGTCAGCGTGCCTGGAGCGGTTCTTCGACGAGTCGAAGCGGCAAGGACGAACGATCAAGGTGGTCCGAAGTGACGGTGGTGGAGAGTTCCTCAACGCCAGGACGGACGAGATACTGGTCAAGCGTGGCATCCTGCGGAAGACTACGGCACCCCATACGCCTGAGCAGAACGGTCAGGCTGAGCGGGCTGTTCGGACAATCAAGGAAGGTCTACGCACGATGCTCCTCCAAGCGGGCCTTGGTGCATCGTTTTGGGGACAGGCAGCCCGAGCGTTCGTCCATGCGCGGAATCGGTCGGTTGTTAGAGGTCGGATCCCACTGCAAGTCTGGTCAGGCAAGCCGTCGACTGTCAGTCACCTCAGAGTCTTCGGCTGTACGGCTTGGGTGCACGTACCCAAGGCGGATCGGTCGGCGCTCGGGTCAAAGGCGGAGAAAGGCATCTTCGTCGGATACGGCTCGGAGGACGATGGATCTCGTTCGTGGTTGATCTGGATCCCATCCAGACACAGGGTCGTCAAGTCAGCCTCTGTGCGGTTCTGGGAAGGCACGTTCTGGTCCGAAAGCCGACTGGGGGGCACGATGCTGGACTGGGACGAACCGGCCGACACCCCGACGGACAAGCCTGATCGACCGGATGGACTCTCGAACAGCAACATGGACGGTCCTGGTACTCCTCCTGGAACGCAGAACCAGCGGGGGGGTGTCAGGAGAGGAGGGGGAGAGAAGGGAGAGGAGGAAGAGGAGGGGGAAGGGGAAGAAGAGGAGCCGACTTCAACCCGACCTCCCGGACGAACCAGAGCAGCTACGGGGGCGTACCGACCATCCAGAGAAAGCCTGGAACGAGGGGGTTCCAGAACTGGCGTCAGAAGAGGGACCAAAACCCAAGTATTGGGCGAGCAGCAAGACTTACAAGCCGGCGAAGCCGGCGGCCGTGCGACCTCGCCCAACCTCGAGCTCGTGCACGACGACGACGAGATCCGAGCCGCCGAAGGCGGCGAGGACGACAGGGAGCACAACCAGGACACGGACGACGACAATGCTGGGGTGGATGGCCTGCTGGGAGGCTCGGGGGAGGAGGATGGCGAGGGGTAGGCGTCGGGAGATGGGAGCGAGGTCGACCTGGAGCGAGCAACCGGCACGACGTCAGCTCCGGGACCTCGACGCAACCCGACTCGGACGATGCGGCGGCCAGCCAGACTCGGAGGCGGCACATACGAGAGGGCGGCCGTGATGGTTGCGGGTGCTGGAGCCGAATCGGACGACGGATGGCAAGACAGGGTGGTGGTTGGGGAGGAAGGAGATGAGGCCCGCGAGGTCGCGCTAGTAAGCCAAACCGGGGGTCATTCCGTCACACGAGCAGCCCCCCAGATGGAAGTTCCACACCTTCAATCCGTTGTCGTCGAGCGCCGCTCAGATTGTGTCCCTGATGCCTCACATTCCAGACGAGAGGAGGACCCGACGTCGGCGGCCCTACGTGCGCTGTTCACCAAGCCGGACCCAACACCTGTCAGCTTTGCTGGAGAGCGCTTCTTGGCCATGGCTGCGGCGCACCAAGATGGCGTACCACAGCGTCTTGAAGAAGCTCTAAAGGGTCCAAACGCAGAAGCCTGGTTGGAGGGGGCGCAGCGGGAGATGGACTCGTTGCGGAAGCACGTCGTGTGGGAGCTGGTGCCGCGTCCTTCTGGAGTCAACATCGTCGGCTGCAGAACTGTGTTGGCAGAGAAGAAGAACGCACAAGGACAGGTCGTGCGGTACAAGGTCCGCTACGTCGCCCAAGGATTCAGTCAAGTCGAAGGTCAAGACTACAGTGCGGACGGAACGTTCTCACCGGTGGTCAAGTTCACGACGCTTCGCATCCTGCTCTCGGAGGCGGCGGTCGCGGACTGGGAGGTCGAGCAAATGGACGTTAAAACGGCCTTCCTGTACGGCGATCTGGACGAGGAGGTCTACATGCGTCAGCCTCCTGGCTTCGAGGTCAAGGGCAAGGAGGGGTGGGTGTGCCGCCTACGGAAAGGCCTCTACGGCCTCAAGCAGGCGGCTCGCCAGTGGTACCTCAAGCTTCATGGCGTACTCACGGATATGGGCTTCGTTCGCTCCGAGGCCGACCAAGGGCTGTACACCATCAGATGGGGAGGCGAGGTCCTGCATCTGGCGGTGTATGTGGACGACTTCGGCCTCTTCGCAAACGGAACGCGGATCATGCTGGAGGTCAAGTCGCGGCTGGCGTCAGCATTCTCGGTCAAGGACCTAGGAGAGATGCGTTTCTGTATCGGGTTGGAGGTGACGAGGGACAGGAAGCTCAAGACCATCCAGCTCTCCCAGCGGCCGTACATCGAGTCCCTGGCCTCCCAGTACCACATGCAGACAGCCCACCCGGTGCTGATCCCCTTGGATCCGAGCACCATCCTCCGGAAGACCAGCTGCCCAATTACCGATCAGGACAGGATGAAGATGGCCAACGTACCGTACGCCCGCCTCCTAGGAGGCCTTCTCTGGGTCATGCTCGTCACTCGCCCGGACCTCTCGTTTTCGGTCGTCCGCCTCGCCCAGTACGCTGCCAACCCTGGCAGGGCGCACTGGCAGACTCTAAAGCGGGTGCTGGTGTACTTGATCTCGACGAAGGATTGGAGTTTGACGTATGGGGAAGGAGGGAGGTCGACGTTGGAGGTCTACTCGGACGCGGACTACGCCTCGGCCGATATCGACGGCCGCCGCTCGCACAGCGCTTACGTCTCAATGCTCAACGGGGGCGCAAGCAGCTGGGCATCAAAGAAGCAGGAGTGCGTCGTAGTCTCCACGTGTGAGGCAGAATATGTTGCCCTGTGCCATGCGGTCAAGGAGACCATATGGCTGCGGTCAGTCCTCGCCTCCCTCCAGCTCCTGCCTCCCGGCCCGACGACGGTCTACGAGGACAACAATGGTGCCAAGGCCCTCGCCCAGAACTCCAACTCCCATGCCAGGTCCAAGCACATCGACATCCGCTTCCACTTCACGAGAGACAAGGTCAGCGACGGGTCAGTCGTCATCCAGGCCAAGCGAACATCCGACATGCTCGCCGACCTGGGGACCAAGCTGCTCGCCAGAGTGAAGCACCAGTCAGTTCTTCTCCTGGGCAATGGGCCTCAGAGGCCAGAATCTAGAGGGAGCTGGAGAGCGAGGGGACGTAGAGGGAGCAGGGGATAGTGAGGAGGATACTCGTCGAGAGGGAGTGTTGAAACGAGTGAGGCGCGCCGGGAAGCGCGCGGGAAGGGACTCTGCGCGGGTTCTCCCGGCAGAGTCCACTTAAGCATTTGCACTTCTCCCGCCCTTAGGCATTTGCACTTCCCTTTCCTCCCCCCTGTAAAACCGCCTCTCCTCCCCTCCTTAGCTAGAGACCTCAGTCCACTTCTTGTTGGCTGAGGTCAGTCCCACAATCTTTGCTCAGCTCTCCTGCCTGCACAGTCATTGACACCCTCCACCTTTGTAGTGTCTCTGACTCGTTCTGCTCCTTCTATAGGTTCGATTTCATGCTAAGTCCACTTCTTGTTGGCTGAGTGTCTCTGACTCGTTCTGCTCCTTCTATAGCAGTTCCAACAGATGTGAACGACGTAGCATCAGATAAGGTCAACTGACTCAAATTGGGGGTCAATCTATCACATTTCAGTGCATGGAAAACTTCATGCACGTTGTCAAACTGCCAGATCTGTTGGATTTGCGGCAAGCGCGGCGCGGTGCGCAGGCGGCCACGCGCGCGCTGGCGGCCGCGCACGTGCCGATGCGGTCCCGACGCGCGGACTGCATCTGTATTTTTCCTTCCTTCCCTCTCCCTTTCAGCTTTTTTCTTCTCCCCCTTCCATAGAGACCTCAGTCCACTGTATTCTTGGTGACTGAGGCCAGTCCCACCTTATGCCTCCTAGCTCACTGCATGTGCATTGTAACACGTCCTGACCCCCACTCTAGGTAACTCATCCCGTTCCGTCCTTCGCTCAATAAACAGGTGCTTAGAATATCACATGTATAGTCCACTTCTTGGTGACTGAGGTAGCTCATCCCGTTTAGTCCTTCGTTCAACAAGATCTTGATGCTAGGAAAATCTGATGCACTCTTCCTATAGCTCCGCCTCGAGTTACTTCACGGAACGTTCGCGCCGGAAATCTTTTCCGCAAGGTTCGGCATTGGGATCGGGCGCGTGCGCCGGAATGTGCAACGACTCTAGATTTGGTGGGAGGCGGAGGTCAAAGACCTGCTTGATTGGCCGATTCAATTATACAGAGGCGCAAGATGTCACGCACTACGACTTTACGCGTTGCCTGTACAAAGAGATTGATGATCAACGTATCGTCAGCGAATCTCGATGGACTATGATTATAGGATCGAACGCCGGAGGGGCCGGCCGGGCCCATGTCGGTCAATGACTGGGTCATGACTACCATCATCGACACGAAGGACACAAAGAAGATGTTGAAAGGGCAGGCGTCGAGGCTGTCGGCGGGAGGAACGTGCTCGCGCAGGCGCGCTGCTGCAGCACCCTGTCTGCAACAGATATTGTATCGCTGAGCCGGAAAATCTACGGCGTAAGGCAGACGTCCAAAAAGATGATCAATAGCGGGATCGAACCGCTGACCTTGGCGTTATTAGCACCACGCTCTAACCAGCTGAGCTAATCGATCGTGTTGACGATCGACCACCGTCAAACATTTATAAACTGCAATGCCAAAAAGGTCTCATCATGCGACGGCATTTTCGGAGGACCTTCGACCGAAAGCTGTAACCGTGTCTGAGGTCAACTCCAGAGCGAGTGAGTTTGATACGGTCACTGATTACGAGCCAGTTTCTCGTCTATCTCCGTTCGCCTTGACTTAATCTCCGCGGTCTTCTTCCGGAAACCTGTCCCTCACTTCAGCTCCTTCTTTGGTGCAGTCGCTGTCCGGCCTTGGCTCTTCGCCCCGGTCGTCCCCCAGTCCCCTCGGTCCAATCCTGAATCCCACACCGAACTTCGAGTTCCGACACGTACCCGACTTTAGACAACCCAGACTCCGAGTTCCGAATCCAAAACTCCGGTCGACTCTCCAGCTCCGAATTCCGACCCTTTTCCGAAGTCCCGTGACACCGTGCACGATCGATCTCGCAGAGTGACATTCGCTGACGAGCTTGGACTGCCGATAGGCGAGCCGCCTGACCGTAAACGCCTGAAAGTCGAGCAATCGTCAGTGAGAAGGAGGACGAGTCCATCTTTGGTACCAACGCCGATTTCATTCTTCAACCGGCGAAGTTTGCTCGTAGTCAGACGAGTCATGGTGCGGAGTGGTAAAAGGTGATCCCTAACCGGGAGTCGAACCCGGGCCTTTCGCGTGAGAGGCGAATATCATAGCCGTTAGACAATTAAGGACTGATGATAGACTGTAAAGTTGTACATGATTGATATAGTTGTTGCCAAAATTGACAGCGCAAATGACAGAAGACATTCGCCTAAGTGCTGCCGTTCTTCAACGCCTCAGCGAGTAACATATCTTCAAGGCAGCAAGCAGGCAAGTTTTCTCTATCCCCGTGCATGACTTGGGGACGAGAAGAGGCTGGAGGTCAGACAAGTACTGTTCCAAATAAATGTGCGGCCGACCGTCCTCCCTTCCCGCAGTTGGTCAAGAAATATGAAACTGAGGTGAGGCGCAGTCGGATAAGGGAAGGAGATGAAGGTCGTGCGCTTGGCAGACCAATACACAGACGTTACCTGCTCGATGGACGTGCTGACGAAGCCAGAGTTGTAGCCGTCGATGGTATGTATACGGTCGGCACAGCCCACGGAGTGCAAGGTCGAGTTACGAATATGCCCTTATTTAGCGTACATTAAGGGGACCATCCAGAGCAAGCCGGGGGCCTGCGATGAAACAGGACGAAATAACAAAGTGTGAGGTCAGTCTCACGCCCAGCAGGGGTAAAGGATTGCGTCTATGTTTTACACATGCAGTTATAGCTGTTGACTGTGCGTTTGTGAGCATTTTGTAAGTCTGGGCAGCAGCAAAGATTGCGTGCGAGAATTAGGCCGTACGCAGCGTGAGCTGCTAAGAAGTAAAAGGACCATATCATTGTATGCCCGTGAGTCAGACGAAGATTATTGGCTAGGCACTTACTGCCGGCGCTGCCAGCCAGGCCACCTCCTCATTTCCGAGAAGGAGTTGAAAGAGGTCGTCATCATGAAAGGTGTCCCGCAATACTGCGACATCCCCCTCGCCTGGGTATGCATATGGCTTGTTGGAGGCCGAGCGGGGCTGCGGGCTGCAAAAGGCCGAGCATTACCAAGATCCATAAGGTCGAGGATCTCGTGTCTTGTGACAGGGGGTCAACGAGCCTCTACTTGAGCCTCTACGTTGTAGGAAGATTGATATGCTGGGCTTGAATATCGACGAAGTATGAAGGAGATGGTCGTACGCGCGAGGTCCGAGCTCGGCGACCGATCAGGGCCTAGCTGGCCAATGGCCCGAAAGGGACAGCAGGGCGCCACTTGATCCTGGGTAAGCACAGGATGGTTCAAGATGGACGCGGGGAGACGAAGGCAAGACGGACAAGGTAGCTATGGGGTGATCGTCAATGTCAGATGTATGAGCCGCAGGAAGGGTGAACAAGAAGGGCAAAAGAGTGGGGAAGTGAGGAAAGAATTGATCGTACAAGGCCTACTTGGCCTCCTTGCTCGTTCTTTCCAACTCCATGTCCTCCCAGTCGCCGTCGGAGATGTCGTTCTGAGGCGGGGCCGCCGCGAGTCGCTTTGGCGCGGGCGGCTTGAGCGAGGCCAAGATCGAGGGCGCGGGCGAGGGCGTGGGCGAGGTCGCGGCGAGACTGCTTGTCTTTCCGCCCGTTGGCCCAAAGGCCGACCCCTCAACAGAGGGGGCAAGGAAATCGAAGGCCTTCATCGTGAGGCAGTAGAGCACCGCCGCGACGTCAGAGAGAGGAGATAAGAAGCTAAATTGCGACGTAGATGAGAAGCAAGAAAGGGTCAGTGGCGAGGTCAAATGAGTTAGAAAAGAAAGAAATGGACAAGAGGAGGAGAAATCAGGGATAAGGGGGTAAAAGGTCGAGCCAAGACGGCCGCGTTCCGGAGCAAAGCCACGGCGTTCGAAAGCTGACGTAACCAACGAGCGACCTTGACGAACTCGCTGTCGCGATCTGCCACGACGCCCTGTATAAGGTCACGATGCCCGTAAACCCACATTCGGGCTCCGGGTGGCGGCTGAATCAACCGAAGCCCTTAAATGACGCTTTCGGACTCATCGGTGGCTGGTTCAAAGCCTTCACAAGACGATTACTTCGAATGATTGTCTTCTCTTGCTAATGTACATACAAGATGAGCCCGTCATAGGTGAGGATCACTTTATAGATCAAAAGCTGAGCAGCGCACCCAAGCTCGTCTCAGCAGCCCCTCCCCTCGGACCGCGCGACCCTGTCTAGTGATTCTTCGCACTACTTACAGCTGACGGTGCAGAACATATCTTGGAGGGGCTGGAATTTCAGGCGCAGGGGTGTGCTGGTTGTAAGGAAGTGTTCTGTTGTCGCTTTGCTTGTGGTCAAGTGGAGTTGGGTCTCAGAAATTGCGATTGAGGAGTCGCCGAGTCGAGAAAGAAGCCTTGCGAAGTCGCAGCAGAGCAGCAGTCGGGTCAAGAGATAAGTGTCGCAGCAGTTATAGTCGCAGTCGCAGTCAATTAGAAGTTGATTGGACCTAGAGTAGAGAGGCCGAGGCCCTTGATTTCTTGCCGTCTTTTTATGAGTCTCTCAGGTTTGGCCTTCTGATCTTGCTGGCGTATCCGCGAAGAGAGTTTAACGGCTCGCTACGAATAACGATCAGTTTGAGCGCTGGTTTTAGGTGCAGGTTAGTACGGCGCGGGTCTCGAGCGTGAGTTGGGTAGGACCATCACCCTCCCCGTTCTTCTGGAATAGTTCAAAGAGCTGTTGGTCCAAAATAAGCC